>DWUL01000060.1:0-11915 GCA_018249735.1 Luehdorfia japonica | reverse complement strand
ACCGAGTCATGGCCCATTCTGATGACCGGTGGCCTCATCAGCTTCCCCTTCAGTCATTTTCTGTGACTTTGAGGGAGCGAAAGCCAACCGGTTTCGGACGCCCCCTGGGACTAGTTCTAGTGCAGATTTGGATGCGACCTCGACACCTGCCCTGCTGTTGGACTGGATCAGGAGCGTGAGATCGTCAGCGTACGCTAACATTTCCGTACCCGATGGATACGGTAATCTCAGCAGGTCATCCATTAGTAGGGTCGGGCCCAGCACTGACCCTTGGGGGGACCCCATGGTGAACGTTTTCCACTCCAACCGATCCCCGGCAAAGATACCGACGCGTCTATTCGTGAAGTAGTCCGCCAACATCTGATGGATGTTGGTCGGACACCCACCTTGCCTTGCTTTGAGCATGACCATAGGCCACCATGCGTTGTCGAAAGCCCCCGAGATATCCAGAAATATCGCCTGCACATATTTGCTGGTAGAATCCCGTGCAGTGCTAATGATTGTTTGCAGAGACGTTACCGTAGACTTACCCGGAGAGAATCCGTGCTGGCGAGGGGAGATGCCCCTAGTGAAATAAGTGAAACGAGTCGGGACACCCACCACCTCCCATGGCCCCACCGACCGTCAGGTCATACGAGCCGAATCTCGGGAGGTGCACACGGTACTTGCTCGAGGCTCTTTCCCGCGTGCCCTTGACACTTGACTACAAGTTTTCGTAACTCCGTCCCTTTTCATGCTCCCCCTTCTGGGTCGAACATTACACTGACGCCTGCGCCGTCATGCAGACTTTCCAGCGACCACTCGGACCTTTGTCGACGCTCGTGCCATCTGTGCGCGAACTCACGCAGCCTCAAAAAGTTCACCTCCCCTTCCACCAGTTCCGCGTAGTAAACCGGGCCAGACCTCAGACATATCATCCCATCCATCATCGCCTTACGCAGGTCATTATATTGTGCACATTCCCAGGGAACGTGGTGCACGTACTCTTCAGCCTCGCCACAGTCACACATACTAGATTCACTCAGTTTCATGTCATACAGTCTCTTCCTAAAGCATCCATGACCACCAAGGATCTATCAGGATAATCAGGCGTAACCCAAGATGCCCCTAGTCGAGCCATTACATCCGGGAAGAACCGATACAGCTCCCTTCCTTTCAATTCATTCGTCCATCTTTTCTGCCAGTCGCCGACCACCTCAGCCCAAATTTCTCGCTGCCGTCTGCTCAACTCCTGTTTGGGGCCGTCCAGTCGTGCCATACCCATTCGACCAGCACGGATAACCTCCAAGTCCGCAGGGAGGACACCAGCCAGCACCGGCAAGGCTGCGGTACTGGTTGATCTGTAGGCTTTTTCAGAAGAATAAGCGCAGTTCTTTGCGATCTCAGTAGTGCGCTGCGAACCGTGTACATGCCGGCACGCTCATGCCAACATTCGGCAGCATACGTCAAGGTAGTAATGTACATGCCCTTGTATACGGTTAATAAACCAGGGAATCTCATACCCCATGATGAGGTTGATACTCGTGCCATCTTGCCAAATGCATTAGTCGCTCTCTCGCCTATGTCCGACGCATGCCGCACGAATGATAGTACAGAGTCAATTGTGATCCCAAGAACTCAGGTTGACGTAACACTCTTGACTGATTTGCCATCAAGTCTGATAACTGGAGGGCGCTGGAGCTTTCCTTTAATTGTCATCGTACTTGACTTTGCTGAGGAGAACTCCAGTTTATTCCGGCCGCCCCTGTCTCGCACTAGATCCATTGTGACCCTAGCCGCGGCTTCGATTCCAGTCCTATAGTTGGATTCCATCAGAACGGTCACGTCGTCCGCATATGCCATTAGAGAGACTCTCTCAGGAACAGGAAGCCTAAGCAAGTCGTCCATGAGCACGTTCCACAGTGTTGGGTCAAGCACCGAGCCTTGTGGACACCCCATTTTTGGGACCTTCCATTCCACCCGGTCCCCGATGAACAGTCCTACACGTCTAGAGGTGAAGTAGTCCACCAACATTCGATAAATGTTCGGTGGACACCCACCCCCTTTCGCTTTAACCAAGATCATCGGCCACCAGGCGTTATCGAAGTCTCCAGAAATGTCCAAGAAGATAGCCTGAACGTAGCATGCCTGAGAACTTTTAGCGGTGCTTAACAAATACCGCAGCGCTCTTACCGTCGATCTGTGATGGAGAAAATCCGTGCTGATGGATAGAGATGCCGCGTGAAAATTATCTTTTCCAACAACTTGCCCAATACCGGAAGGAGCGTAATAGGACGGTACGCTTTCGGATCGGTGAACGGCTTGCCGTTACTCTTCGGTAAGACAATCAGTCTGCCATCCTCCATACCTTGGGAAAACCCCCTCTACTACGCATTTGGCGAACACCAGGTGAAATTCCCTAGATGCGGCCGACCAGACATTTCTCACAATTTTAGCACTGATGCCGTCCAGTTCCGGTGCCGTGTTAGGCAAGGACATTGCCATGTCCCGCAGATCCTTAGAGTCGAGAGGAGACGCATCCCTCCCAGAGGGCGTAAAGGACGCCATCAGACGCACTCGGCCTTGGTAGGCGGTCTCCTCAGCCGCAGTGTCATCCGGACACAAAGCACACACTAGTAGTCTCATGGCGTCCTCCAGGCACCCGGCGTACCCGTCGGCAAACCTAGTTTCGTTGACTATGTTCCCAGGCGGTCGGGACCTGCCACTGGCTACACGATAGGCGTGGACCCAAGGGTCCCTGTTGGAAAAATGAAGATTGCGTCTCCTCCATCATCTTACGATATCTCGCTCTCACATCATGCAAAAATTCCCTAGCTACCTCTTCTGACCGCTCAACTTTCTTTCGTTTTCTCTGCCATGCTCGTCTCGCTGAACAGTGCTTCTTCCTCATTCTCTCCAAATCAGGCTCACTATCTCTCCGTTGACGTACCTCCCCCAGGGTGTCTCGCGCAGTAGGCACAAACACCTGAGAGAATTCCCCCACCAGGATCCCCGCTGGACTCCAGATGGCCCATTCGCACCTGGATGACAGCCCGATACCTATCCCAGTCACCGCCGCGATCCCGGTATCGAGGTGGATCCCTAACCAAGGCTGCGCTCGACCCAGGTCTATCCGTCGACACTTCTGGAGTGATCAATCTGTGGCCGCTGGAGCTGGCGCCGCTGTGCACTCGCCAATGCTTCACGTCCATTGGTGGACAGAGTTAGGTCCACGTTTGACTCGCCTCTGGCCCCGCTAAAGGTGCAGGGCTGATCGGGAACAAGAGCCCCGACCGACGCAATGTTACAGACCCTGGGAAATTGTTCTTGAACAAGAACAATGTCCAGGCCCATGTCCCGCGCCAGCGCCGGTAGCTCTACCGTAGCGAGTTCCCCTCTGCCCAGATTTATCTGTCCTACTTTTATTTTCTTTGTATTATCCATATTTCGTGATAGCCACCACCCTCTGCTCGGCATGCAGTCTTCCCGGGCAGTTCCTGGCCATTGTCACGTGCGAGCCTGCGTCTGGTCTCCCAAATCGCTTGCATGTGGCACATTTTTCCTCTTTAGCGGTGCAATCACCTCTCTCGTGCCCCGCTTCACTGCACTTTTCCATAGTGTCCTTTGAGCGACAATACTTAGCCGGATGCCCATATTGCTGGCACTTCTGGCAGCACGTGACGTCTACATAGTCGCAAGGTTCGACCACATCCCAGCCCACATATAGCCGTGTCTCCCCAATTAAAGTATTCCTCAGCTCTGGGGAACATTGCAGCACCACAGTTGTCCTCTTGCTGCCTCGCCAGGACTTTTTGTAGGCAATCTTACATGATTTCAGTAGCTTGTCTTGGTTCCACCCCTTCCCTGCTAGGTTCTGCTCGAAGAGACCCTGCAGAACATCCTCACTCTTCGGATCGTCCTCGATCCTCGATCGGCCGCAGGGTAAAAGGCCATGACCGGACCCTTGGCCGTTGGCATGGCCACAGAGTCGGTTCCCTTAGGCAGCCTTAGTGCAGAGGAGTACAGTTTAGTTTTCGGGGTCGTGTCGGGTGTTCACCGTTTGCATGCCGAGCCTCCAACTCCGCCAGCTTTCCCTCCGCGGCGATCTTGTCCCGTTCCGACCTTAATGCTGCCAGTTCCATCTCGGTAGCATGCACCTTCATGGCAGCCACCATCGATATAAGATCGTAGCCGTATGCAGCAACCTTATTCACCTCAGTCTTATTCAATTTTGAACCTGGACCCGAGACGATGCCCATGATGCCCTTTATGGCGTCGCGTACCTGGTCAATCACTTCCAGTTTACTGGCTAGCGTAGCCCTGAAGCTGCTGCCAGAAGATGCTTCTCCACCTGCTCTCGCTGGGTCCTCGGCTTCCCTGGTGAGGATGCCTGCAACCGGGACCACACTTCGCCGCTGCTTTGTGCGCTTACGCTCAACCCGAGGCCGCTGGGACGCCGACTGTACCTCGTCTGGTGGGGTTAGTGGGCGTTTTTCCACTTTGAGTGGTGGTTTGAGTCTTTACACTGAGAATAAACTATTAAATACGATTTAAAAACGAACGAATTGCGGGTGCAAAATTAGCACACGTCCGTACGGTACGAGTAGCAACGGGACAACCCACCACCTCCCATGGCCCCACCGACCGTCAGGTCATACGGGCCGAATCTCGGGAGGTGCACGCGGTACTTGCTCGAGGCTCTTTCCCGCGTGCACTTCTTCGCTCCCTACAAATACTTTATTTCAATCCATGTCCCGTAATGCCTTTCTCCCTTTCTGGGCAAGACAACACTACCACAGCTCCGGTTCCGGGCATTCCGTTTTCACTCCGCTCCGACCTGCTCCTCCTCTCGTGCCATCCATGTGCGAACTCTCGAAGTCGCGCGTAGTTCACCTCCGCACTAACCAGGTCCTGGTAGTAAACCGGACCCTCCGTCTCACGGACTATCCCATCCATCATCTTGCACCTCAGGTCATCATACAGCTTACATTCCCATAACACGTGATGTCTGTCCTCATAGACATCATCACCGCACTCGCACATACTCGTCTCAGCAATCTTCATATCATACAAACGTTTCCTAAAACACCCGTGTCCAGTCAGGATCTGCGAGACTTGATAGTCCGGCTCGACCCAAAGATAACCGAGCCGAGCCGCCACGTCCGGGAAGAAATCGTACAGCTCCCTGCCTTTACCCTCATTCGTCCATCTTGTCTGCCATTCGTCCACTACCTCCGCCCAAATTTCGCGCTTCCGCGCGCTCAACTCCCCGTCTTTCCCAGTGTTACGGGCCCGGTCTACCCTGCCAGCACGCAGAACCTCCAGATCTGCTGGAAGCACGCCCGCAAGCACCGGCAAGGCTGCCGTGCTCGTCGTTCTATATCCCTTAGTCAGCAACACGAGAGACGATCGCTGCGCCCTCAGAAGTGCCGTCCGCACAGTGTAGGCCCTTACTCGCTCGAACCAGACGGCAGCTGCATATGTTAGGACGGCGACGAATGTTCCTCTGTAGAGAGTACGCAGGGCGTGGAAGCGCAGCCCCCAAGAGGACGCTGTCACCCGAGACATCTTCCCAAAGCACTTGGATGCCCTATCTCCTATATCCTTGGCGTGCTCCAGAAAGGATAAACTTGTATCTAGTGTCACGCCCAGGACTTTGACGGCGGATACGCTCCTGACGGAGTCGTGGCCCATTCTGATGACCGGTGGCCTCATCAGCTTCCCCTTCAGAGTCATTGTCTGTGACTTTGAGGGAGCAAAGGCCAACCGGTTTCGGACGCCCCACCCTAGGACCAGCTCCAATGCAGATTTGGATGCGACCTCGACACCTGCCCTGCTGTTGGACTGGATCAGGAGAGTTACATCATCAGCGTACGCTAACATTTCAGTTCCCGATGGATACGGTAACCTCAGTAAGTCATCCATTAAAAGGTTCCATAGAGTCGGTCCCAGCACTGATCCCTGGGGGCACCCCATGGTGGAGGTTTTCCACTCGACCCGATCCCCGGCAAAGATACCTACGCGTCTATTCTTGAAGTAGTCCGCCAACATCTGATGGATGTTGGTCGGACACCCTCCCTGCCTAGCTTTGAGCATGACCATTGGCCACCATGCGTTGTCAAAGGCCCCCGAGATATCCAGAAATATCGCCTGTACATATTTGCTGGTAGAGTCCCGTGCGGTGCTAATGATAGTTTGCAGAGCCGTTACGGTAGACTTACCCGGAGAGAATCCGTGCTGGCGAGGGGAGATGCCCCTAGTGAGACAAGGTGCGCGTTGTATAATCACCCGCTCGAGAATCTTCCCGAAGACAGGGAGGAGCGTAATTGGGCGATACGCCTTGGGGTCAGTGAGTGGCCTGTCATTCCCTTTCGGCAAGGCCAGAAGTCGGCCCTCCTTCCATACATCCGGAAAAACTCCCTCCTCAACACATTTGGCGAACACCAGGTAAAATTCCCTTGGCGCAGCCCTCCACACATTCCTCACAATCCTTGCACTTATGCCGTCTAGACCCGGGGCCGTGTTGGGCAACGCCCAGACTATATCCTGCATGTCCTTCATGGACGGAGGGGACGCAGCCGACCCTGAGGGGGTGAAGGAGGCCATTAGCCGTACACACCTATGGTACTCGGTGTCTCTGGACATATCGTCGTCTGGACACAGAGCACACAGAAGATCGCGCATGGCCCCCCTCACGCTTCCAGAGTAACCCTCAGCATATTTGATGCCATTGACAACGTTCGCGGGGGGACGAGACCTACCACTGGAGATCTGGTAGGCTCTGCCCCAAGGGTCCGTATTGCCCGACTCCGCGATTTTCCGAAAGTGCGTCAGCTCCGTATCCTCCATCAACTTTCTATATCGCGCTCTCAGATTATGAAATGCCTCTCTTGCAATCTCCTCCGACCTACCTCCCTTTCGTCTCGTTTTCTGCCACACGCGCCTTGCGACGCAGTGCCTCTTTCGCATAATATCCAGATTTGCCGTCCACCACTCATACCCGACACCAGATTTGGGTCTCGATTCCCCTAATGTTTCCCTGGCTGTTCGAACGACGATGTTCGTAAACTCCGCACACAGCTTCGGGGCTGGTTGTCCCACATTCAGCCTTCCCATTCGCACATGAATTGTACCGCAAAAGAGATCCCAGCTCACCCCCCGGTCCCGGAAGCGCATCGGCTCCCTAGCCGACTCGGCACGCACTGCAGGGCGTTCCGTGCACACGGTGAACGTTATAAGACGATGGTCGCTGCAGCTGACTCCGTCCAGCACCCTCCAGTCCAGCACAGCGACCCCCCTCGTCGACAGGGTCAGGTCGATGTTTGACTCTCCCGCGGCGCCTGAAAAGGTACAAGGCTGGCCATGCACGTTGTGTAGATTTAGGCCTCTGGACATTAGGAAGCCCTCCATTTGTCGCCGGCGATTCTCGGTCTCGTGGCCCCTGCCCACGTACTGGCACCTTTCGCTGTGCCACATCGGAGAGTGCGCGTTGCAGTCCACCCCAATTACCACCTGTTTCCCGCGCAATTGGTCCAGGACGCGCTCCAGGTGAGCCAGGTGTATGTCTATGTCGTCACTGAATTTGAAGTATGCCGACACCATATACAGGTCGCACACGTCAATGTGGCACACCACGCAGTACTGGCTACACAGGTGCGGCAACGCTGCCGCCGCCAAGCCACTCTTGGCCAGGAGCACACCCGCCTGTGGTTCGGCCCCGAACTGCACCATGTACGCAGCGATAGACGTGTGATGCTGTTCCTGGACCAGGACAAGGTCCAGGTCGAGGTCACGCGCCCCCGCGAGCAGTTCCTTGGTGGCAACCTCCCCCCGTCCCAGATTTAGCTGTCCCACTCTTAAGAAGCATTTATGTTCTGCCATACTGGGTGGTGGTGATGGCCCTCTCCTCTGCGTGCTTCCTTGCCGGGCAGTTCTTGGACATAGTTGCGTGCGTTGCTGCTCCCGGTTTACCGAACTTGCGGCAAGTAGCACAACACTCCTCCGCGGACTTGCACTCAGGGCGCGAGTGTCCGCTTTCCCCACACCTTCCGCATGTCGGCTCCTTAGCCCGGCAGTATTTTGCCGGGTGGCCGAACTGCTGGCAAGTTTGGCAGCAGGTGACGTCAATGTAGTCGCACGGTTCGACTACATCCCATCCTACATAGAGCCTATTCCGTGCGACAAGCTCATCCCTTAGCTCCGGAGAGCATTGTAACACCACCGTCGTCCTGCTGCTGCCTCGCCATGACTTTTTGAATGCCACTTTCCCATTCTTGCGCAGTTCCTCTATGGACCACTTCGAGCTGTCCCCAAAGTTCTGCTCGTGCATGGCGAGAAACAAGTCCTCCGCCTGAACGTCCCCCTCAAACCCGCGTAGTGCCACCAGCGGCAGGCGCTGACGGGGTTCCGCGACACGTAGAGTTGGAGGCACTGAGGTTCTAAGTTTAGTTGCAGCCTCCTGCGTCGTGGTCTGAACCACCACCCCCGCGTTCCCGATCTTCCTTAATTTGGCCACCTGAATGTTTATGGTGGACGGGTTGATAGCCTTTTTTAGTTCAGCCTTAGTGTCTTCTGCCGTCTTAAGGTGATCTTGCTCTTCAGCCGGGTAGAAGGCTAGGACTGGGCCGGCTTGTTCTGGCATAATTCTGGAGGCTGCCCCTTTGGGCATCCTCAGGGCCGCCGCAAACGTCTTTGCCTGACGGCCCGACACCACCTCCCAGTCACCGTCAGGGGAACGAGCGGCCTCCATGTGCGCTAGCTTGGCGTCAGAGTAAGCCCTGTCACGCTCTGCCTTGCACAGGGCAAGCTCCGCCTCCATGGCATGCACCTCCATGGCTGCCACCATAGATATAAGGTCTTGCCCTGTGGCCGCAATTTTATTGATCTCCCCTTTATTGAGCTTCGAGCCCTGGCCGGAAACGATACCCATTATTATTTTTACTGCCGTCCTCGCATGCTCAATGATTTCCAGTCTTGTCGATTTTGTCGCATCAAATGCGGCAGCCGGCTGCTGGTCCATTTCTTCGCAGTCCCTTGGTTGCACTGCTGTGTCCGACGTCAGGATGCCAGCTATCGGCGCAGCGCTGCTGGTTATCTTCCTTCGGCCTTATTCGTAACTCCGTCCCATGTCATTCTCCCCCTTCTGGGCTTGACATTACTACTACGCCTGCGTCGTCAGGCAGACTTTCCAGCGACCACTCGGACCTTTGTCGACGCTCGTTCCATCTGTGCGCGAACTCACGCAGCCTCGAGAAGTTCTCCTCCCCTTCCACCAGTTCCGCGTAATAAACCGGACCAGGCCTCAGACGTGTCACCCCATCCATCATCTTCTTTCGCAGGTCATTATATAATACACACTCCCAGAAGACGTGGTGCACGTCCTCATCAGCCTCGCCACAGCCACACATACTTGTTTCGCTCAGCTTCATATCGTACAGTCTCTTTCTGAAGCATCCATGTCCACCGAGGATCTGCGAGACCTGAGAGTCAGGCGTGACCCACGATGCCCCCAGTCGAGCCTTTCGATTCGTTCGTCCATCTTTTCTGCCACTCGCCGACCACCTCAGCCCAAATTTCTCGCTGCCGTCTGCTCGACTCCTGTTTGGGGCCGTCAAGTCGTGGAGGAGGAGATCGAGGAGGTCGAGACTCGTGCCATCTTACCAAATCCCTTAGTCGCTCTCTCACCAATGTCCGACGCATGCCGCACGAAGGATAGCACTGAGTCGATGGTGACCCTAAGAACTCTGGTTGACGTGACATTCTTGACGGGTTTGCCATCAAGTCTAATGACTGGAGGGCGCTGGAGCTTTCCTTTAATTGTCATAGTATTAGACTTTGCAGAGGAGAACTCCAGTTTATTCCGGCCACCCCAGTCCCGCACTAGATCCATTGTGACCCTAGCCGCGGCTTCGATTCCAGCCCTGGAGTTTGATTCAATCAGGACCGTCACGTCATCCGCGTATGCCATTAGTGCAACTTCCGCAGGAACGGGAAGCCTAAGCAGATCGTCCATGAGCACGTTCCACAGTGTCGGGCCAAGCACCGAGCCCTGCGGACACCCCATCGTTGAGACCTTCCATTCCACCCGGTCACCGATAAATAGTCCTACACGTCTGGAGGTGAAGTAGTCCACCAACATTCGATAAATGTTTGGCGGACACCCACCCCCTTTCGCTTTGACCAGAATCATCGGCCACCAGGCGTTATCGAAGGCTCCAGAAATGTCCAAGAAGATTGCCTGAACGTAGCATGCCTGAGAACTTTTAACGGTGCCTAGCAAATATCGCAGTGCTGTTACCGTAGATCTTCCCGGAGAAAAACCATGCTGGTGAATGGATATGCCGCGCGAAATCGCGGGAGCACATCACAGAATAACTCTCTCTAATAACTTACCCAACACTGGGAGGAGCGTAATCGGACGGTACGCTTTGGGATCGGTAAGCGGCTTGTCGTTACTCTTAGGTAAGACAAGCAGTCTGCCATCCTTCCATACCTTGGGGAAAACCCCCTCTACCACGCATTTGGCGAACACCAGGTGAAATTCCCGTGATGCAGCCGACCAAACATTCCTCACAATTTTTGCGCTGATGCCATCCAGTCCCGGTGCCGTGTTAGGCAAGGACATTACCAAGTCTCGCAGACCCCCAGGGTCGAGAGGAGACGCATCCCTCCCAGAGGGCGTGAAGGACGCCATCAGACGCACTCGAGCATGGTAGGCGGACTCCTCAGCCGCAGTGTCATCCGGACACAAGGCACGTACTAGTTGCCCCATGGCGTCCTCCAGGCTCTCCGCGGCGTACCCGTCGGCGAACCCAATTCCGTTAATTACGTTCCCCGGCGGTCGGGACCTCCCACTGGCTGCACGATAGGCGTGGCCCCAAGGGTCCCTATTCCCGGATTCGGCCGGATTTCAGTCGGATTTGCCGGAAAAATGTGGATTGCGTCTCCTCCATTAACTTTCGATATCTCGCTCTCACATCATGGAAAAATTCCCTAGCTACCTCCTCTGACCTCCCCCCTCTCTTTCGTTTTCTCTGCCATGCTCGTCTCGCTGAACAATGCTTCTTCCTCATTCTCTCCAAATCAGGCGTCCACCATTCATACCCGCCATCCCTACGTTGGCGGACCCCCAAGGTGTCCTGCGCTGACCGCACAATCACCTGGGAGAACTCCTCAGCCAGGATCCCCGCTGGACTCCATGATCTCAGGTAGCCCATTCGCATCTGGATGACAGCCCGAAACCCATCCCAGTCGACGCCGCGGTCCCGGTATCGAGGTGGATCCCTAACCGAGGCTGCGCGCGACCCAGGTCTATCTGTTGATACACAGTATGTAATAAGTCTGTGGTCGCTGGTACTGGCGCCTTCATGCACCCTCCAATCCTCCACGTATACCCCCCCGGTAGTCAGTGTGAGGTCCACATTCGATTCCCCTCTGGCCCCGCTGAATGTGCAGGGTTGGTCGGGTTCGTTAGCGACATGTAGCTCGAGCGAGCCAATGAAGGCCTCCATTTGCTCTCTTCGATGCTTCACCTCGCGACCCCGGCCGACGTACTGTGAGCGCTCACAGTGCCACAGTGGCGAGTGCGCGTTGGAGTCCAGGCCAACCAAAACCCTTCGGCCCTTTAGGCTACTCAGGGCGACCTCTAAGTGGTACAGGTGATCTGAAATGGCGTCGCTGTATTTAAAATACGCTGATACCACATAGAGGTCCCATCGGCTGATGTGACATACCACGCAGTTGTTGTTACTTAAGTGTTGCATAATAGACATCCCGATGTTGGGTTTGGGCAGGAAAACACCCGCCCCCGGCTGAGCCCCGGCCGACGCAATCCCACAGGCCCTGGGTAATTGTACTTGGACAAGAACAATGTCCAGGCCCATGTCCCGCGCCAGCGCCGGTAGCTCTGCCGTGGCGAGCTCCCCTCTACACAGATT
>DWUL01000059.1:0-11923 GCA_018249735.1 Luehdorfia japonica | reverse complement strand
GGACTACCCATGACTTTGGTTACGTTGCATTAGATATTTTATATACATATACTGAAGATTCTGGAACTTATATGTGTAAGGCCACTAACAAGCTTGGGGAGGCAGTTAATACATGCACGTTGAAGGTTGCAGGTAAGATTAGTTAATGCATTAATTAATGTTGAATTCATTAATCCTATCTAGTCACGGTTTTCTTTTTCATTTTAGGGCATAGAAACATTATCTTGGACACTCAACATCCAAATGGTCTTGAAAAAATTAGACAACTTGAAGCACAAGGCCATTCTGCTAGAATAGAAGTCGAAGAACCTAAAATTTCGCCGCCCCGATTTGTTACTGAGCTACGTGGAACAACACACGTCCATGAAGGACAAACTGCGCATTTTGAATGTCAAGTTGAGCCAGTGCATGATCCTAACTTACGTATTGAATTTTACCACAATGGAAAAGCCTTGCAATCTGCGTCACGATTCCATATCACTTTTGATTTTGGTTACGTATCTCTGGATATTCAGCATTGTGTACCAGAAGACGCGGGCGAATACTCTGTAAAAGCTATAAATGCTTTGGGTCAGTGTACTTCCGCCATATCCATGACAGTAACCGCAAAAGGCAGTATTATATCGGAATCTCAACGTCCCGAAGGCTTGGAAAAAATTAAACAGCTCGAATCTGCAGAACCATTTAAACGTCCGGAAATACCAGAACCAGTAACTCGGCAGCGACCTGTGTTTACACAACCTCTACAAAATATTGACAACATACAAGAAGGTCAAACTGCACATTTTGATTGTAGACTAATTCCTGTTGGTGATCCAACACTGAAAGTAGAATGGTTCCGAAACGAAAAGCTCATTGAAGACAGCTCCAGAATCACGAAAACACATGATTTCGGATACGTATCTATGACCATTACTCACGTACGCGATGAAGATGAAGGAGTTTACATGTGCAGAGCATCGAACTTACTAGGAGAAGCTGTAACTACTGCTGCCATGCGAATAAAAAGTACGTAAGCTAAAATAAATAAATATAAAAATACATTCAAATAAAATTACACTTTTAAAAATTATGGATATTATTTTACATAATTTTAATTCAATTTACAGCTAAAGCGGCTATTCAAATGGATACACAACACCCTGAAGGCATGAAAAAAATCCAAAGATTAGAAGAACCGCACGCCATAAGGCCAGAAGAAACAGAACGGGAATTTGAAAAACCTATATTCACACAAGTACTTACAGGACCATCGGAATTATGGGAAGGACAGCATGCTCATTACGAAGCACGTGTTGTACCTGTTGGGGATCCGAGTATGAGATTCGAGTGGTACATTAATGGCGTAGAACTTAAAATGGGTATGTAAATTTAAAATAAATTGCAGTAAGAGTTTAATTAGACTTATTTCATTTCGATACGTAAAGAGTTATCAATTAAATTAACTTATTATGCTTTTCAGGATCAAGATTCCGTACAACTCATGACTTCGGTTTTATCACCTTAGACATTAACTCAGTTGTTGCTGAAGATGCTGGTTTATACATGTGTAAAGCAATAAATAAAGCTGGTAGTACCGTGTCTTCTACGTCACTTAAGGTTAAAACAAAATCAACAATAGTAGATCAAACAATGAGACCCGAATCATGGGAGCAGATACAATTAAAGGAAGCAGCTATGAATAAAGTTCCTGAAATGTTTATCGATTCTGGTGTACAACAAGCTCCGATTTTCACTACACACCTAAAAAGTTACGACAAACTGGTTGAAGGACAACATGTACACCTTGAAGCTCAAGTGGAACCACGAACTGACCCTAAGTTAAGGATTGAGTGGTTTAAAAACGGAGTTTCTTTAACTACTGGGGCAAGATTAAAAAGCACATTTGACTTCGGCTTAGTAACTCTTTCTATAAATTCGCTAAGAATTGACGATTCAGGAATTTATACGTGTAAAGCCACAAATTTGATGGGGGAAGCAGTATCTACTGCATCCATAAAGATTGAAGACAGGCATTGGCTACTTGGTGAGTCACTTCACCCTGAATCTTTGGATAGAATAGGAGCATTAGAACAACCTAAACCTGCAAAACCTGACTCACCAGAACCAGTATATGAAATACCAGTGTTTATTTCTCACCTGAATAATATCGTATGCAAAGAAGGTGATAATATTCATTTCGAATGTAATGTAGAACCATCTAGAGACCCTACACTTAAAATCGAATGGTTCTTTAATAGTAAACCGTTACCATCGGGTACAAGATATAAAAGTACCCATGATTTCAGCTACGTAGCATTAGATGTTACGCACACTTATGAGGAGGATTCTGGTATTTACACGTGTAAGGCAACTAATTCTAAAGGTTCAGCTACTACTTCTGGATCACTCAGATGTACTGGCGATAAACACATTTATTTTGATACTCAACATCCGCAAGGAAAAGCTGGTCTGGAAGCTGTTGAACAAGCAGAAGAAGCTAGGCTCTCTAAGAGTAGAAGAACTTCCTTACCTGATACAGAATATCCTGCGCCAGAGTGGGTAGTGCCTATTTCTGCCGAAAACAGTTTAAAAGAAGGACAGGCTCTTCATCTGGAAGGTCAAGTAGAACCTAAAAATGATCCTAGCTTAAAATTAGAATGGTATTTCAACGGTAAAATTCTGGAACAAGGTTCAAGATTTAAACTAACTAGTGATTTTGGATTTGTGACGTTAGATTTGATTGACGTTTATGAGAGAGATAGTGGAATTTATACTTGCAAAGCTTACAATAAGAAAGGAGAGGCATTTACATCTTCTACTGTTTACTGTATAAGTAAGGAAAACCTGATTGAAAAGACCCAGCATCCTAAAGGCGCAGAGGGACTGGAGAAGATTCAAAACCTTGAAGATTCTCTACGCAGGGAACCAAAGCAGATGGGAGATGATGATACTGGAAGACCACCTGAATTTACGACAATCTTCCAAGATATAGTTGACATAAGTGAAGGTCAAATTGCTCATTATGAAGCATCTCTTATACCTACAGGAGATCAAAGTATGGTAATTGAATGGTTCTACAATGGAAAAGCTATTGAAGCTAGTCATCGTATCCGTACCGTTTATGCTTTCGGAATGGTTGTTCTTGAAATACTAGGAACAAAGACTTCTGACTCGGGAACATATTCTTGTCGAGCAACTAACAAATGGGGTCAAGCGGAAATAAGCTGCAAATTGGATTGTGTTGATAAAAGCAAGGGACAAAAGCCACGGTTTACTACACATATAAAGAATATCGAAGGCCTTAAAGATGGCCAATCGGCTCATTTCGAATGTACTGTGGTGCCAGTTGATGACCCTGAAATGAAAATAGAGTGGTATCACAACGGCCATCCCTTGCGTCATTCAACGAGAATAAAAACAGTTTCAGATTTTGGATTTGTCGTTCTAGATATAGCATATACGCAAAATCATGATACTGGTGAATATGTTTGTAGAGCATACAATAAATACGGTGAAGATTTCACTAAAGCTACTATTACCTGTTACGGTAGGGGCGGAGTTTACTTAGATAGCTTACAGCCTGATTCATTAGCTAAGATTAGGGAGTTGGAGAGTTTACAAGGAGTACAGCAACAAACTTCTGCTCCTGCTTCTGCAGAACCACCTAAATTTATAACTCAGATTCAAGATGTGACTAAATTAGTTGAAGGTCAAAGTGCACACTTTGAGGCTAGATTAGTTCCAGTAGACGACCCAGACCTCAGGGTTGAATGGTATTATAACGGAAAGAAATTACCACATGGACATAGGTATAGAACTTTCCACGATTTTGGAATCGTAATTCTGGATATTTTATACTGCTACGAAGAAAATTCTGGTGAATACGAATGTATTGCAGTTAATAAATTGGGACGTGATTCAACTAAAGCAAGTCTGAAGTGCACATCAAAGGAGAATTTGATTTTGGACTCGCAACTTCCGCGGGTAAGTACTAAAGTCATTGTTTCTTATATGCCCATTCGCTTTTGTGCCTATAGTAGCAGTTAATTCTCGTCTAATAACAAGAGATATATAAGCCGTAGTTAAATATAAAACAATAATATAAAATAACAAGGAAGCTATAAAGTAACTATAATGCACCATAACCACATATACAAATGTGAGAGTGCTTTGTATAAGGCGCATGCCATGTCATGCAAGGCAATATGAGCGTGTATCAACTTTTATTTACATATACATATAACTTCGTATGACCTCAGTTGACCTTAACCATGTAAAAGAAAAAAGTCGACAGAGGGAAAATTAAAACCAGAAGATGGGCAGCAGCACCTCCTTGGAAGATCTGGAAAATAAACAGCGGTTGCAAACCCGCCTGTCAAGCGTGGCAAATATGACAAAATCCCTTCCCAATGAGAGCCACAAACTTTTGTGGCAATCTATGGGGAAGGCGTATGTTCAGCAGTGGACTAGTTATAAGCTGAAATTAATATATACAAAAACTGTAGTATTCGTGAAGCTGCTTCTGAAAGCAAGTTTGCGGGATAGCCACTTGCAAGCGCACTTACAGGTCAAATCTACAGACCTTTCACGATGGTGGTAACTCAGATTGTAAATGACTGAATGATGTGCATCGACAGCTAAAATGATGAGACATCAAACAAATAATAATCCTAGTAACAGGCTTCTAGGAAAAAATATATTATTGTATAATAAATTATAAATATATTACAAATTTATAGTAAAATAGTTTGAAAAACGATGCTGAATTGTAGAATAATTATAAAAAGTTAATTAATTCATTTTAAAAAGTTTAACAAGTAACATTTATTTATGATTACAGTCACAACTTTACCCAACATTTTTAAGAACATAAATTGTTAAGTACATAATATGATTTTTTCAGGGCATGGAAGGAGGCTTAGAGAAACTGCAGACGCTAGAAGATTCTATGATACGCAAAAAGGAAATTACTGTTGACGAAGAACGGGGGAAGGCGCCTGTTTTTACAGTACCTTTGTCCAATATCGAAAACTTAAGAGAAGGCGAGAACGCTCACTTTGAAGCCCGTTTGACCCCAACCGACGATCCAAATTTAAAGGTAAGACTCAGTAATAACCCGTCAAGAGAATAAAATCATTAGATAAATACGAAAATCAATAGTTTATTTAATATGTCAAAAGTTTATAATAAATTGAGCAATTTTTTTTAGGTTGAGTGGTATTGGAACGGAAAATCTTTAAAAGCTGGTTCCAGATTTAGAACATTTTGTGACTTTGGATTTGTTATCCTTGAAATATCTCCTACTTATCCGGAAGACTCCGGAGAATATTCCTGCAGAGCTTACAATAATTACGGCGAAGCTGTGACAACAGCTACAATGAAAGTCCAAGGAAAGAGAAATATTATTTTGGAATCACAATTGCCAAAGGGAATGGAAGGCACTATAGATAAGATAGCTGCTTTAGAAGGGTATACTGGAACTGTGGACTCGTCAACTCCCGAAACCGAGAGCGGGAATCCGCCAGAATTTATAACAACTCCATCCGACCTAATCCTGTCAGAGAATTCTTCAGCTCATTTTGAATGCCGATTAATTCCTGTTAATGACTCCAGTATGAGAGTTGAATGGTACCATAACGGAAAACCTCTTTTGACAGGATCCAGAGTAAAAACTATTAACGACTTTGGATTCGTTATATTAGAAATTGGTGGAGTTTATCAGCGTGACGCTGGCTTTTATACTTGCAAAGCTACTAATAGACATGGCGAAGCAACTGTGTCGTGCAAACTACAAGTTAAAGGCAGACAAGGAATCATTCTTGAACCTCAACTGCCGTCGCACTTTAAATCAGGAACAGAAAGTATTCAGAAGTTAGAAGAAACGCTGTACAAACGTGAAGAGATAACAGTAGAGGATGAAAAACCAAATCCACCTAGGTTCACGGTTGAAATAAAAGATAATCTTGATATACCGGAAGGGGGACCGATACACTTCGATTGTCGAGTCGAACCCGTTGGCGATCCTACAATGAGGATTGATTGGTTCCATAACGGTAAACCTTTTGCAACTGGTTCCCGAGTACACATGTTAAATGATTTTGGTTTTATTGCCCTTGACATCGACTACATTTACACTCGGGATGCTGGCGAATATACTTGTCGTGCAACTAATAAGTGGGGTTCAGCAACAACTACTGCAAAGATTACGTGCAATACAAAACGAGACATCGTATTAGAATCGCAATTACCGCAAGGTATGAGTGGCGAAAAAATTAAAGAACTGGAGAGAGGACGCATTAGTGAAGCACCTAAAGAAGAACATGTCGTTAATACTCCACCAAAATTCATAACACAAATACAGTCACATACTATTGAAGAATCGGAATCCATACGCTTTGAATGCCGAGTTGAACCCAAAGAAGATTCAAAGTTGCGTATCGAATGGTACAGAAACGGTAAATTGTTACCTTCGGGGCACAGATTCCGCACCGTATATGATATGGGTTTCGTTTCACTTGACATTTTGTATGTATATTCAGAAGACTCTGGTGAATATGTATGCCGCGCTATAAATGATTTCGGTGAAGACACTACTAAAGCCACAGTATCATGCAAACGTATGTTAAATTAGTTTTGTTACGTTTTCATTAACAATATTAAAAGTGATTGTTTGTTTATGTTATGACAATTTTTGTAATTAGTTTAAATGTATATTACATTGAAAAAATACTGTTTTGTAATTACAGGTCTGCCTGATATCATACTTCAAAATCAAGTACCTAGGGGTATGAAAAAATCTGAAACTTTGACTCAGATGGAGGCAACTATTAAAAAGTACACATCTGAAGTATTTTTGACAGAAGATGATCTCTACGATGCTGACAAAAAGCAGCCACCACGTTTTGTTACTCAAATCCAGAGTCAGACTACTTTAGTAGAGATGGAATCAACCAAATTTGAATGTCAATTGGCACCAGTAGGAGATCCTAATATGAAAGTTGAATGGTTCTTCAATGGCAAACCACTTTTACATAGTAAGTGAACAAATAATTACGATTACATTGTACGGACATATCATGTGTGTCTAAACATAAGTAACAATTAAAATCGATATCCTTAACCTATAATTAAAAACTTACTACTTAAGTTTTAATTTAGGGACAGAACTAACACTAACATACCACATGACCTCGGAGAGAGAGCTGAATAACCTATCAAATATCATCGCCAAACTTTCTAAGAGGACTTTTCTTTGATAGCACCTGCAAAAGGTTGCATGCATTCCAGGGAAGAGTTCAAGGTAGGCGAGTTTGTTATCACTTGTCTGTGATGACAAACTCGCCTAACTTCTACTACTTGAGTTCCGCATCACGTGCACCTGTGAGAGAGACTATACCAGATTGTTATCAAAATGCCAAACTATAACATTTACACCACATTTCAAAATTACCATCGCCATTTTTGCGATCTGTGAAGTCATCGTAAAGTAAAAGTCGTAAAGTATGGCGATTAGGGCAAATCCTCGCAGCTACAGAGAGACTTTTTCCTAGCAGTAAATTGCCAACAGATTGATTATATCCATGATCGTAATTGTGTTTCTTCAAACTACTGTAAACATTCATTTTTTTTGTGTGACTTCTACATATTTTATAAATAATGCTTATAGGGACAATTGCAGCATCCACGTTGAAATTTCCTTTTATTTTTAATTTGATAATTGACAGTTAACTTAACTTTTCAGAAAATCGATTTACACCTATTTATGATTTTGGTTACGTTGCTATGAACTTTGGTTGGGTATATCCGGAAGACAGTGGCGAATATTTATGTCGTGCAACTAATCTTTACGGTATGGATGAAACAAGGGCAGTCATTAAGACAGCAGGCAAACCAGGTATTGTGTATGATTCACAATTGCCAAAACACATGAAGAGTATTGAGAAAATTCGGGAAATGGAAGCTTCGTGGCAAGTGTAAGTATTCAAAACTAATATAATAAAGTTACACATCTGTTTTAGAATAATTTGATACAGTTATAAATTAAAATTGTTCCACACAGAGCACCGGAGCAAGCAATGGAGGAGACAAAAGACCGCTGTGCACCTGTTTTTGTGAGCAAACCCGAACCAGTGACAGTTGAAGAAGGGGAATGGGCTCGGTTCTGCTGCCGTGTAACTGGGCATCCAAAGCCGCGCGTTATGTGGCTCATAAATGGAAACACAATTGTTAATGTAAATTTAGCTCCTGTATGAGTGTTTGTACAATTTATATTTATTGAATAGACTAATACAATTGTCATAAATTACAGGGATCAAGATACAAACTTACATACGACGGCATGTATCACTTCGATATACCTAAGACTAGACAGTATGATATGGGCAAAATAGAGGTAATCGCCAGGAGCTCTGTAGGCGAAGCAGTAGCTACGACCGAACTTAAAGTAATCCCACGACACGATGATTACAGAAGTGTTCTTAAGAATGCGCCAAGACGTAAGTATTTTATATCACAAAGTATGCATAATCCACAATTTGGCACAAAATTTACCAGCAGTTTCTTAACATAAGCAAAAGCTATTGCAACTAAATATATATTAAGGCAATGCTTAAACCATGTTACTTTAATACATTACCAAGTCACACAACAAACACCGCTTAAGCACATTGTAAGTTCCCTTGCTTCCTTTTCCAAACAACCTAACCGATATTCCTGAGATGATGTGCCGCTAAATCACCTGCTTCTACCGGCTTAGCATCGGATATTTGTGGAGGTATGTTGTGATATTCATTGAGAAAATAACACTTTGTAACAAGAAAGCAAAAATTTATACTGATTAATTATGTATACAGCTTGGTATGATGAAACAACACAATTTCATCGGTCTGGAACTGAATTAGAGAAGACGTTTGAAGAACGGCATGTAATGCAACGTCAAGGCGTGATTGACCATAGGCCTGAGTTGAAACCAAAAGTGGTTAAAGAACCTGACACAGAATGGCAACAAACTGTGAAAAAGAAAAAGAGTGAGGAATATTACAACAAACTTCAGGAATTGGAGAACGAACAAGTTGTTAAGGAAAGCAGGTTCAGAGAATCATCTCACCAATACTCCATTCCTGGTGAAAAAGTCACAAGTAGCTCTGTTGCTAGGTCTATGGCACAGAAATACGAAAACAATTTGTAAGTAACTTTCAAAAATAGAAATTAGTGAACCACTAATTTTTTATTTCATTTTTAGATTTACGTTTTAACAAAAAAAAATTGTTGCAGAGAACAAACTGAGGAAGTCATCGACAAGCATGTACAAAAGAAAACATTTAAGCCTATCCCAGAACCTTCTGAATCTGTTGTTCATGGCAAGGAGGTCCATGTCGCTAAACAGAAACAAATTCAGAAAGAAGTTGTTGGTGACACTGAAATCACACGTAAAATTATTTCAACTGAAACTACTGAAGTTGAACATAAGGGACAAACCCATGAAAGAGTTGTTGAAGGACCTGTGAAACCTTGTAAACCACCCATTTTTACAAAGAAGATGCAGCCTTGTCGTGTCTTTGAGCACGAACAAGCAAGATTTGAAGTTGAATTTGATGGAGATCCATTACCTACTATAAAATGGTACAGAGAAAATTTCCCAATTAAAAATTCACCTGATTTCCAAATTCATACGTTCAGTACAAAATCTATTCTTATTATTAGACAAGTTTTTGTTGAGGACTCTGCGGTATTCGCAGCAGTGGCAGAAAATAGAGGGGGTACTGCTAAATGTAGTGCTAATTTGGTAGTAGAAGAGCGTAGGCGCCAAGGTAGAGGAGGAATCATTCCTCCTAGTTTTACGCTAACAGCGCAAAATGTTAACGTAAGTGCTGGTCAGCTTGTCCGATTTGACACTAAGGTTACAGGAACTAAACCGATAGACGTGTATTGGCTAAAGAATGGCAAAAAAGTTCAGCCTGATATAAAAAACAAGATTTTAGAAGAGGATGGCACATACACACTTTTAATACTGGAAGCTTTTCCGCAAGACTCAGGCAAATATGAGTGCGTTGCAATCAATAGCGCTGGCGAAGCAAGATGTGATGCCGAATGCTTAGTAACTGCTCCAGCTACCAAAGAGAAACCTAAGCCTCAAACTAAAATTGCCAATGCACCTCCCGAAATTATCGAGCCTCTAAAAGATAAGGTCGTTACCGAGGGGCAAGCTATTGAATTTGGTTGTAAAATTGCGGGCAAACCAACGCCTACTGTGCAGTGGTATAAAGGTGATAAATTGATCAAACCGTCGAAATACTTCCAAATGTCTAGAACCGCTGACGATTATACTTTACGCATATCTGAAGCTTTCCCCGAGGATGAAGGCGATTACAAGTGTGTCGCTTACAATTCTGCAGGCAGAGTAACTGTAGCCGCAAAGTTGAAGGTCATCCAGCCTGACCAAGCTGATAATTTACCCACATTGACCCCACTGCGTGACGTTGTTGTTTACGAAGGGCAGCCTGCTCAATTCAAAACACACATTACTAGTAAAATTAAACCTACGATTCAATGGCTTCGAGAAGGTGCACTTATTCCCGAAACACCGGATTTCCAAGTAAGTATTTTATAATAAGAAATAATAATTTTTAACATTACCATTTGAGCAAATAAAATAAAATGATAAAATATTAAGCTCGTTTTAGAAATTTCTGAATTCAATTAAATCACGTAAATTTGTGTAAATTTCAGATGATTCACGAAGGTAATAATGCCGTGCTGCTGATTGGTAACACATATGAAGAGGACACTGGAACCTTCACCTGTCGTGCTACATCTGCTGCCGGCCAAGTCGAGACTTCGGCAAAGCTAGTCGTCAAAAGTAAGACATAGATACAGGCAGCGAGCTCGCGTCGCGCACTTTAATCCATTAATTTAGTGTTTCTTTGTTTCATCTCTATACCTCAATGAGATCGGGTGAAAACTACTATACATAGGATAGACTTAAGTTGACAAGGGAAATACAATACCATTCTACATTGCTTTACACTATCGTAGCGGTTCCCGCAGTAACGATTCCGCCCGCTTTTTAGTATCTCCGCGTCAGTCGTAATTTTATGACAAAAAGACTTCCGCGAATCTAGTTTGAGGTAAATCACGATCGTTATAAGTGGCCACATGAGGGCAACACTAAAGCCACACGCGTGTATGGACATGACCGCAATACGCGAATTCGCTAACATGAACTATTAATGAAATCGGTTGTAAACTTAACTCCGTAGAATAATCTGCGCGAATTTCCGCATCTAACAACGCTGTATATTTAAGCTTTTTGTGTAAATAGTCCTAGTCAGTCAACAAGACAAGCGACACCAGGAGGTCACCGAGCGACGATCTACGAGCTTCTGTATATTGGGGATACACGTAACATGTGATTAACACGAACACAAATATTATACAGATGTTTTGTTTTGCTTTTACCGCTACGATGTTTACTAAAAGTTTTCGTTACGATTATGATTGTAAATCAATACATTATTTTATCGCGATACATATGCCGCGTCTCATAGCAAAATATCAAATGTATTTTTCACCCAATACTCTCTTATAATATTTAAAGCCTGCGCTTAAAGTTAATGGTTTATTTCGCATTATTAACAAATAAAAAATAATGATTTACTTTAATGCTTTTTGTGTTATACTGAGATCTAATCTTTGAAAGTATTGCAAGGGATCTCAGGATATTCTTACGTTTTTCTCTCTTATCACGTATCATTTCATGAAAAACGAAACCCATAATGTATTTAAAAGTACTGCAAATTGCGTTAATAAACATCCAATTATCAAGTGCTGCTTTTTATAATATATACCAACATTGTCTATCACAAGTACAAAATTCAAATAAGTCTTAGCTTTAGTTCTATCCTTAAGCATGAATCACTGTTTGTATTGTTGTATATTAAGA
>DWUL01000058.1:0-12124 GCA_018249735.1 Luehdorfia japonica | reverse complement strand
CTCACATGTTTGCTGATTTTTTCAATGCCGTTTACTTTATCCTTAAAAATGTCTCTACCTTTGTGGATTAAGCTATATCGCTTACATCTGAAATATTGCTTTTTTCACTACATGAAGACGAATTACTCGACATATTGCCTAAGCTAAAGAGCTTTTTACCTTGATAGATTGGATTCCAATCAAGAGGATTATAAGTTTTTTTGTTAGTCTCAACCTTTTGGTTATTTTGCTGTTTAGGAGAAAAACCTAGGTTTTCTCTTTCTTTCTCTCTTGCATTTAATTTATTAGTGCTTTCATGAATGTCAATATTATGATTTTTCATCAAATTTTGCATTCTTGGACCAAATGTTCTCTCAAGATTATCAGAGGTGTTTTTAGCTGGTTGTTTTGGTGTTCCATTCTGCTCAAAAATTGCTCGCCTTCCAGCAAATTTAGCTTGGGAAGATTTCGGAGGAACAGGTGGGGCAACCATGTCTTTTGAGTTAATCTTTCCTTCATTTTTAGGAAAAATTTTTGGATTATTTTTTTCTACTGTAGTATTCATTTTTTTACCTCTAAGCCTATTAACTAGTAGAATTATAAACTTAGAGGTATTAATTTTGTAATAACGATGCTAATAGGTTACCGCAGTTTCAATAAACATCACCAGAGGATTCTCTATATAATGCTTAAAGGCATTTAAAAACTTTGCTCCGAGTGCCCCATCAACTGCTCTATGGTCAACAGAAAGTGTCACTGTCATTATTTCTGCTATTTCTATTTTCTCATTCATAACAATTGGTTGTTTTTTAGATGCACCAACTGCCATAATGCAAGATTGCGGCGGATTGATTATAGCACTGAAGGCTTTTATACCAAACATTCCTAAATTGGAAATAGTAAACCCACCTCCTTGAAATTCTTCTGGCCTTAATTTTCCAGATCTTGCTCTGCTTACTAAATCTTTCACTTCTTTTGATATAGATAAAATACCCTTTTTATCAGCATTTTTTACTATAGGAGTAATTAGCCCATCTTCAAGTGCCACAGCGATTGAAATGTCTACATTCGAGTATTTAAGTATTTTATTATCTATCCACGAAGAATTTATATCAGGAAATTTTTTCATGCTGAAAGCTGCAGCTTTTATGATTAGGTCATTAATTGTTACTTTGTTATTTTCATTTGCTAAGCTAATCTCGTTTTTTAATGATATTAACTTATCAACCTGGCAGTCTACAGTTAAATAAAAATGTGGAACATTCTGTTTTGATTCAGTTAGGCGCTGTGCTATCACTTGGCGCATGTTGCTTACTTCAACTATGGTATCTTTCTCAGGACTTTCAGTGTGTATACCACTGCCTAAAGACTCCAGTACATCAGCCTTAATTATGCGACCATATGGTCCTGTACCTTTTAATTGCTGCACATTAACCCCTTCATTTTGAGCTATTTTCTTAGCTAATGGGCTTATTTTTATTCTACCTTCTGTTCCTTCCTCTTTTCTAGATCCCAGTGTCAAGCACTGGGATGACATTGAAGAGTTGGATGACATTGGAGGATTGATTGAGGAATTGGATGGCACTAAGGAATTGGTTTCAACTTCTTTCTTAGCTTCAATATTGGTAGCAGAAGCTGAAACATAGTTATCGAGTGCACTTTCATCTTCTCCATCTTCCAGCATTAAAGCTATCAGTTGATTTACAGGCACGCCACTTGTTCCTTCTGCTACTAAAATTTTTGCTATGACTCCTTCATCCACAGATTCAAACTCCATTATGGCTTTATCAGTCTCTATCTCAGCAATTACGTCGCCTACTTCAACTTTGTCTTGTTCTTTTTTATGCCACTTGACAATTTTTCCTCCAGTTTTGCTCATTGTCGGTGAAAGAGCAGGCATTAATATTTCTATAGGCATTGATTTTGCATTTAAAGATCTATTCAATTTTTAATTTACTCTTTATCTTATGTCAACCTAATCGTGAATTATGATGAATAAGTCTGTTACACTATCCCTCACGTCATCCCAGTGCGTGACACTAGGATCTTGGTTCAGTACTATTATCCTATTGTTTTCATTATTTAGCCATAGCTTGTTTGCTAGCAACTTTGTTTCAACCAAATCAAATAAGATCAACATGAGAACGGGGCCAGGGTTTCACTATCCTGTAAAATGGATATACACTTGCAAAAATCTGCCCCTGAAAGTGATAGAAGAATTTGAGAGTTGGAAAAAGGTCTGTGATATAGATGAAGACTGCGGATGGATAAAAGGCAATTTGCTTAGTGATAAGCGCCACGCAATGACAAAAGAAGATACTTATGGATATCAAAAACAGAGTGTAGACAGCAAGATTACTATGAAAATAGACAAGTTTGTTGTAATAGAAATAAAAAAATGCAGTGAAAAATGGTGTTTGCTGTCCTCATCGAAACGCAAAGCATGGGTACAAAAAAAACATATATATGGGGTTGATTAGGTTGATAAAAAATCTGGATTAACACTAGTTTCCTGGCCTTCTGTAGCAGGCTCTACATGTGAAACAGAGGATGCACTGACTTCTTGAGGCTCTGGAGACTGTACAGGGCTATCACAGAAACTCCTTAACATCTCCTCAGCAGATGAGTTTAAAATTTGTACAATAGACTTTTCACTTTGTTCTCTTAGCGATTGATCCATTCTAGAAATTAACTTAAGAAACTCGCTACCTGATTTTTCAGCTTCATTTTTTATTTTACTTTCTATGCTTGCAATATTGCCTTGTTCAATTTCTTCTTTTGTTATGTTGAATGAATTTGCAACATCTTGATACTTGATCTTGCAATCACCACCGCCAGTTATACAAAGAGCAATAGAGTCAGATATTTCATTTGCAGCCCACTTGTGTATAGTGTAAGCCAAATAATTGTCATGGTATTTAATGCTAAATTGTTGTTCTATTAACTCAGAAATTTTATTCTTTAGAGACATAAAGTACCCTCCTTACATTCGTTATACCTTTTTGTTAAGATACACCATTTACTACATGCTTTACTTTAATTAATTATTAAAACAAGAGCATCATTTTCAGAGCTATATCTTTTTACCTTAACAATTCTTTTTTGACTTCCTCTTCAATTATCCCACTTATATTCACGTTAAGGTCCCCTACCCAAAAATCAGTCATAGTTTCAAGATCGTATTGATCCTCTATTACTTTTTTAATAGCAGCATTTATTCCTTCTTCGTCAAATTCCTTTATAATAGGTCTAATCTTCACATACCCTGGAGAGCCTTTACCATAAATTCCTTTCTGCATATGTCTTGGGGAGTTTTTATCATGAATTTCTTTGTTTTTATCAATGCAACCACCTGCACCATGTTTATTGCTTCTAAAACCTCTTTTACATTCTACTGTTTTATACTTGATTTCACCGTTTTCTATATATGCTATTTGATTGTCTTGTGTAGACTTCAGTTTATCTGCCTTTACAATTTTCTCCTCTAGCTTTAAATCTTGCTTATGAATTACTGTTTCCTTATAATTCTTACCACCGTATGTTCTATGCATACCTCCACCTGCAACAGTGATTAATGGCTTGCAATCTTGTTTGTCTGAACGACACATTTTTATAAAAATAGGTCCCCCGTCTTTCTGTGATAATTCATCTGTCTGGTTACCTCCTCCCTCTGTGACTTGCACCTTAATTATAGGATAATCAGGATCAATTTTCAGTTTAGCTTTAATATAATCTCCTGGCATTCCTGATCTGCTTTCTTTGGACTTTGCTATATTAACTATATGACCTGCTTCACCACTTCCCCACGCTTCTATTTCAACACGGTCAAACATTATTGATAAGTCATCTGTATAAACATTTCCATCTTCATGCTTATAGGATTTTTCGCTCTTTTTTTCCAGCTCTTGTTTCTTTTTTTCCAGTTGTTTCTCGACTCTCTCTTTGAACTTCTCTTTGAAACCTTCTGAGTCAAGCCTACACAATTTATCAGCATAAAAGACCTCTGTTCTGTTTGCTTTAATTAGTTGATCTTTTAATTGTGTGCACTTTTGTACTTCATTTTTTTCATCTCTTGATACTTTACCATCCTTATCTTTACAATCCACTTCCTCATACCTTAAGTAAAATGGCTTATCATCTTCTTTATTCAAATATTGTATTGAGCGACTACACTTTCCACCAGAGCAGATGCAACCATCATCACCTTGATTACATTTTTCTCTATGCCCCGCATTCATCAATTTGTATACTACTTTGACTTTATTGTTTGTAAATTGTTCATCTATGTCTTTATCGTAATTCACGCAGTAACTGCATTTTCCCTTTCCCTGTTTATTTTCGTCAGGAAAGAAAACATACCCTTGCTTATTAAATATTATTTTATCCAACAGACCTTGATTTTTGTTTAAGGGATCTTCTGTTTTATTCTCTGTACTTGGAAGATAATAGAACTGATTTGATTCCTTGGAGTAAACAGCATTGTATTTAATATATTTTGTTCTCATTAATTTTAGTGGTATTATTTTATTTTCTCTTTCAAGAACAAACTCCTCTGGTTCTGGCTGCCATCCAGAAAGACAAAGCATTTTACTGTTAGAATTTTCTTTATACTTTACTTCTACTTCTGGTTGTCCTAAGTTGTTCAATTTGCACTTATCCCCCTGAAACTCTTTACATTCCGTTTCAATATCAGGAACATAGCCATATTCTTTCAGAACTTTAAATTGTTGCGGATTACTTTCTAATATACCTTCTATAATATTATCAATATAATTTTTTTTGTTATTACTATCAGTCGTTTTTGCTACTATTGCTGGTTTTACTACTTTTAAAGATAGGGGGCCAATATTTACAGGATGGTTGTGGTCGGTATTAACATTAAAAGTACAGAAACCATTGCTGTAGACTCCATGTGCTCTATAAATACAAGTGCTCTCGCTCATCTTCATTTCTATTTCTAATGTATTTGCATCCACTATCCTTAATATTTTAGGCTCTGGAGCAGGTGGTGCAGGAAAACAGCGGACGAACTGCAGATTTTTTTCATCTATACCTTGAGTTCCATGGTATTCAGCGCAGAGCTTATCTTTTTCTCTATAGGTCTTGAAGTCATACGTGGTGCCATATTTGTCTTTAATAGGGTGCTCCTTAGCTTTATCTTTTCCATACTCTTTAGGAAAATCTAACTTTTCCCCAATCCCCCCATCTCTTCCTTTCAGATCACCAACTATTACCTTAACCTTAGGGTCAAAGTAATCATTATCTCCATTTGTTATAGGAACAATTCTAACTTGTGGAGGCGACATCGCAAGTTGCTCACAGAATGGAGGGGGGCCAGGTGCAAGTGGTATAGGAGCACATTTTACTTTTTTTTGATAGCAAGTATCACAAACATTTTCCATTCCTCCAGGACGAAAGATATTTTCCCCTGAAAAAGATCTAGAACCCCATACAGAAATACCTGACATACAAGCACCCTTTTGACTGCAAGCGCATATCTTAGGAGAATTAGCAAATTTTTTTTTCTCTTCATCAGTAACACCTTCTGCCCATTCCCACTCAAGACCTTTCGCAATTCCTTCTTTGATTTTTTCACTGTTATCTGTCTTAATTGTTCCATCAGCTAACATTCTATTTCCTTCCCAATCAATGAAAGCTGCAGCAGAAACACCCCCACCTGTACTTTGTGTTCCATATATTTGGCGGCAGGATTCCCCACTTTGTAAGTCATAACAATAACTTTTTCCATCATAAGCACATACTCTAATTTTGGGATTAAAGTAACCATCAACTCCTTGATTTTTTATTGCTTGCACCTTAATTTCCTTTACCCAATCTCCACCAACTATTGCTTCCCACCAAGTATTACTTTCTACAAATGTTGGACAATCAGCATATCCTTGATACGAAAGACCAAATATCAAGAAGAATATCAATAAGAAATTAAGCTTTACACTTCTCATAAAACACCGGTAACCACTCATTAACTTCTTCTCCTTTTTCTTTTATTGCCTCATACATATACTTTATAGTCTCTTTGTTAGCTGAAAGTACATGTATTTCTTGCATATCCTTCAAATCCAGATTTAAGGTTACTAATCCTTTGTACTGTTTTATCAAAAATAAACCTTCCTGTGTTGGCGTCTGCAGAATTATATTCAGCTCCTCTTTCGATAGAGAAAATGCTTTCATGTATAATCTATTTGCATTGACGTTCGGCATCAAGATTCTTGTATCAACATGTTTATCTAAATATTGAGTAAATTTGCTAGCAAATGCGAGATTTAAATTTTCAGTACTTAGGATTACTACAACATTTAGTTCCGTCATTCTTTGCATCCAGTTATCAAACTCTTTCTCTGTAGGAAAAATACTACTTATCTCCCATGCTTCATCCAAAACAAGTATTGAAGGCGAGCCATCACATTTTGCCTCAAAAGAATATAAAAAATAGTAAAGTATCACGGACATACATTCCTTTTGTTTTGTAAGGTTTGCGGTGTTGAGAGATATAATTTTTGTTTCCCAGTCAATATCTGATTCATCACCATCTTGAAATAAGTAAGCAAAGTCACCATCGTCACACCATCTACTTATCTTACCCCCAAGGAGCAAGAGCACCTCAGAAATTTGTGAAATAGAACGTGATTCCTTGGGTATAGCAAATATAGAATCCACAATTTTTCTTATCTTTTCTTCTAAGTCCACCAAGCTCGTATCGGCTACCATTCTTCTGATCAGTTCAACCAACATATTGCGATTGGAAGCACTATCTTCAATGTTTAGTGGATTAAATTTTAGGCTTTTGTCCTTATACTTCGGATCGATTATATAATATTTACCACTCACTGCTTTAGTAAAAATTATCGACTTTCCAGTGTTATCCAATATGACAATTCTTGGGTTAAACTTTCTTGATTCTGATAATAGGAAATTAATGAGTGAAGTTCTGCCTGAATTTGGAGCTCCAAGTATCGTAGTATGGCCATTATTTCTTTTTCCATGGAAATTAAAGAAGTAAGGATTTCCTTCTTTTGAGAAAAAAACTGTTACCGCTTCTTTCCACCTTCCTCCTTTTAATGTACCTGACGTAAAATCATGCAGCATAGCAAAACTGCAAGCATATTTTGCTAACATATTTTTCGGTTGTGTAATGAAAGTAAAATTGCCCGGAAGTTGTGCCCAAAAATGACTTTCCATATGTAAATCAGTTCTAAACATCATGAAGCCAATCAATGACATTATGGAAGATAAATCACTAATATTTTCGGCTAACTTATTCCTATCGTCTGCAAATATTGTAAAAATAATTTTCTGTTGGCAGAAGTCTATACTAGAGGTCTTTTCAAGCTCTATTACTTCTGCAATTCCTGAGCTTTTAAGTAAGGTATTATCCTCGCTAATTTGCAGCATGTTAATTTGTTTGTTAAATTCTTTTATTGCCTTACTATTACTAGTAAATATCATTATTTCTGTAATGATAAATTCAGATTCAAGCTGCAAGCACCTATCTATATTGCCTAAGGAGATTTCTCGGTATTCCTTTATGCTGAAAACAGAGCCAAATTTCTGTTGATTTTCAAAGATTGTCTGAAACGTATTGAAACCAAAAGCTATTTTAAAATTTCTAATATATTGCGACAGGTCCCTTTCATGTATTGGATAATCTTTGTGCGTTAATGTAACAATATAGTGGAGAAATTCTATCATTTCAGAATATATTTTACCTTCACTAAATCTTAGACCCAGTTTTTTAGCTCCAAAAAGTCCTAAATCATCGTGAATTAAGTCAGTTATCTTTTGCAACTCCTGGTGACTTTCTTGTAAAGACAGCTTATGCTTATTCTTTATTCTATCAAAAAAAAATGAATTATTGGTATGCTTACCAAAATCGCTAAACAATATTACAATATATAATTCATTTATATACTGTAATTTACTATCAGTGAGTTTATCAAACCGCGCTGAATGTAGCTTATCAGAGAAGTCTTCAGTTTTATTCCATTTTAAGCTCAATTTATTGCGCTTTCGGACAGTATGAATCCAAACGGTAAAATATAGGCTATTAATATTTTTTGATATACTTTTTCTAATTTCAGTTCTAAGGTCGCTGTAGTTATCAACAGAAGAATAATCTTCTAACTTGATTATTTTTAATAATTCTCCCTGTTTTGTTAGTATAGTTTCTTCATCGTAATGACAAGCATAAGGAATAAAACCTAAATCAATGCTCTCTAGTAATGCTAAGTTGTTCTTTTTTTCAAACTTAGAGTTAATTGCTGGTACTTTTAGCTGCATATGCGTATTCAATAAAGATAATTAAAAAGATAAAAATACTATCTTAATTTTTATCTTTTTTTTCGCTATCGGATTGTAATTTTATATCTTTTGCAAAATTAAATTTCTCTTTTAAGTAGTCTGTTGCCTTTTCTGTACTACCAAACATCATGATCAGTACACCAAACATTATCATAAAAAAGATTAGACCCCTGAACACTACTGCAAGTATCACCGCAGCTATACACAACCCTATGATTGTTGAAGGACTCATATTTTCTACAGTATCTTTAATTGAAAATGAAGAAATAAAATCTTTTACCGTTTCTTGTACATCCTTTAATTCATCACTCACCGAAGCTTCGCTAGAATATGATGCAAAAATGAAACTTAATAAGGCTATAAAAACCAAAACTTTATTCAATTGAATGCGCATCAACTAAACACCTTTTAAACATTCCTCAAATATAACAACTTTTATATCAATAGGCAAGAACTGAATTCACTTATCCACTACAAGTAACACATATTTAATTTTTATAGACGTGAACATGCTGTAAGCTCTTTATCATCAACAAGAGGTTCCACATTAATGGATGTTAATTTACTTGATAGGAAGTTTGAATGCAATTCAGCTACTGCTGCCATAGCAAACACTGCAGCCATAGCAAGTAGTCCTGCTCCTACCAGTCCTGATGTCATTGCTCCTGCAACAATGCACCCTATTGTAGAGAGAGCACAACCTGCTACAAGTGCAACGTGAAGATTTCTGTTATTGGGTTGTTTAACTTCACCCTTTTTCTCATTCACAGGAAGTTTCTGCACGATTGGAGTGGCATTTTCTCTGTCCTTTTTTTCTTCGGATTTCACTGAATCCTTTGTGTGGTCATCATCTGTCATCCCAGTGCGTGACACTGGGATCTTTGATTCTTCTCCTCTGGCTTCAGTTACCTGCTGTAATGACACCTGGGATAACTCCTCCTTAACTTGATCTGGATTTGCTTGACCACCTGAGTTTCCACTTTCTTGCATCTTTGGCTCTTCTTCTGCAGTCTGCTCTGGTTGCATTTGATTCCCAGTATCTTCTTTTTGTGGATCGTTATTTTCTCCAGCAGAGCTTAATATTGAGCTCATACTGCCCCTTCTGCTATTTATTGGTGATTCTAAACTTTCTTCACTCTTTCTAGGTGAATCTATTCCACTATCTGAATCATTGCCACTACTGAGTTTAGAAGTATTTGCACTTCTTGGCACTTCTACAGCATCTGCAGTTGTACTAGGGTCCTCATTTTCTAAATCCTCACAAGATTGGCTAAAGGAGCCATTCAATTGGATAGGATTGGGTGATGTTTCTTTGCTTGCTTTAGATGTCTGCACTTGATCTAATGGAGGCACTTTGTAAGTAACATTATAACTTGAATTGTTAACAGCAGAGAAATCAAGAGTCTTGTATGTTCCAGAGGTTCCTCCTCCACCAATATCCTTAGCTAAAGAATCCCTTTCCCGAGCACTACTACCCGAACTTGCAGCAATTGCAACTTCACCAGAAAAACTTTGTTTGTTAAATGGTTCCGTAGCATTACCTTTATCGCTGCTCTTGCTAATAATCCCATTAATTATTCCCTCTATTTCCTTTATTTTTTCTGGTTTTAGTTTTTCTGAGTTTGTTATTTCTGTTTTCAACGCTGGGAGAAAGTTTTTGATATAATAACCATGATATTCTTCTTGTCCTCTCAGTGATTCTTCTAATTGAGTTAATACCTCAGGACTAGCTCCCTGCTTGAACAACTCTATGCATTTTGTGATAGTTCCATCTCCCTTTTGTGGGCTTGCGTATTTGTGATTTCCTTTTGTTACCTTTTTGTATATAGTGTCGCGCAATTGTTGGTTAATATATTCTTCATTATTCTGAGGTTTTTTTGAAGGACTTGGCATAGACTTCTCCATACATAATAAAATGTATAGATACCTCTTTAGCGTTAATTTTACATTAAAACTGGGCAATTATGCCATATTATAAATAATTGCGGCAACTTGCTTATTGGAAGGTCGCTTAACTATTTGCTTTCTGGGCTTTCTACTTCTACAGATTTGCGTTCAATATGATTGTTTGCCTGTTGAATTAATATATCTATCACTTCTTTCACAGGCTTTTCCCTATCAACCATGCCAACACTTTGGCCAGCCATTAAAGATCCTGTTTCAACATCTCCTTCAATCACTGCCCTTCTTAAAGCTCCAGCCCAGAACTTTTCTATTTCAAGCTGCCCATCTTCTTTTGAGATCTGTCCCTTTTGGTATTCATCAATAACTTCTTTTTGACGCTTCATGAAGTCATCGCTTGCTTTGTTGGCTATAGCTCTTACAGGAATTACAGGAAAATCAGCACTTATCTGTACAGAAGGTATTGCATTACGCGCAGCTGATTTGATAAACACTTCCTTAAAATTTTTGTGGGCAATTGACTCATTAGTGCAGACAAATAATGTACCTATTTGACAGCCACTTGCCCCAATTTCTAAGTAATTAACTATCATTTCACCTCTTCCTATTCCACCTGCAACAAACACTGTTATTTGTTCATTTTTAAAATGAGGCAATATCTCTTGTGCAAGAACAGAAGTGCTAACTGGTCCTATGTGCCCGCCTGCTTCCATTCCTTCTATTATTAATGCATCTACTCCCATTTTTACTAACCTTTTCGCAAGGCTTAATGCTGGTGCAAAGCACATAACTTTAATGCCCGCACCTTTGATTTTTTCTATATTAGGCTTTGTTGGTAGTCCACCAGCAAGCACTATGTGGCTTACTTTTGTCTCAATGCACACATCTATCAACTCACTCAACTTTGGGTGCATAGTAATTAGGTTTACACCAAATGGCTTGTTAGTTAATTTCTGTGTCTCTATGATTTCTTTTTTCAATAGGTCTGGAAACATTGCGCCACATGCAATCACACCAAAACCACCAGCGTTTGAGATTGCCGAAACCAAATTTCTCTCTGAAACCCAGCTCATAGCACCACCCATTATCGCAAACTCACTACCAAGAAAATCTGTTCCTTTTTTCCAGAGGCTATTTAACATATAACCTATATCATACGTTTAAAAATATTTTGTTTATCTATAAATGTGTGTTTCAAAGCGCCAAGTATATGTAAGATTATAAAGAGTATCATAAAATATGCAAGCATCGAATGTAGCTCATTAGCCGTGTTAGCTAGGTCTTTGTTTTGATTAATCAACAAAGGGATATGAAAAAAATACTTGATCTTTTTGCCAGAAGCAGAAGACATAACATAGCCAGATAGTGGCATTAGCACCATCAAAGAATACAAACCAAAGTGTACTGTTTTGCTTACATTGATTACAAGCCGAGAAAAATTTGCTGGAAGTGGTGGAACATAAGTAAAGACGCGAAAAAATATGCGTACTATGGTTAGTCCAAGAATAGTGATACCGCAAGCCTTATGAATAGCGTATATGTTGAACTTAATTTCATTGCTAAGTGGTAAGCTTTTCATATAAAGGCCAGAACAAAGCATACCAATAATAAAAACAGCCATCAACCAATGGATAACTCTTAAACCTAGGCTATATTTATCGTCTTCCATTTTGATTACCCTAAAGTAGCATTTATATAATAGCAAAACTATTTTTCAATCAAAATTATTAAAGCAATTTAGATTTACCGACAATGTAGCTATACAAATTCGACCCAGCCGGGAGTCAAGGGCACCTAAATCAAGAAACGGATTAAATGCAAAACTTACTTGACAAGCTCCGCCAGCCCCCTTATCATGACAGTGAAGCTATTTCATTTAACTTCGCAATCTGTGCAGATTAAAACGACAAGAAAACTTGTATTT
>DWUL01000057.1:0-12137 GCA_018249735.1 Luehdorfia japonica | reverse complement strand
ACTTACAGTAATATAGAGTCAAAACTCGCTACTCGGGGCTTCTTTTGCCTTTTTTTTCGTTTGGTAAATTTCTTAATATTTGTAGCTAAACGACAACCGTCATCCCGCTACTTGTTAGCGGCTAAGAGATACCGCGAATGAATCGCGGTATGACGTAGGACTGCCGTCATCCCGCTACGTGTTAGCGCCACGGCGGTATGACGGTCTGCGGCAGTATGACGGTTCGCGGTGGCATCTCGTCATCCCGCTACTTGTTAGCGGGATCTGCTGTGGCAACATAAACTCAAATCATTTCAAATTTCAATCCAAAGAGGTATCATTATGTCAAACAACTTCAATTTTAAAGAATTTTTTAACCATTATGAAACAAATAGTACGTCAGATGATATACAAAGGTATTATTTGCTGTGGAAATCAGTAATAGCGCAGGCAATGACTGATGCAGCAAGTCACTGCAAAAAAACAGAAAGCTTGGTAGAAAAACGTAAGGCGATTTCTTGGTTGTCAGACTTTAGTCAAGATTTTGTGCACACATGTATATTGGCTGACTGTGATCCGGTATACGTAAAAAACAAAATACAGCCAATTTTAAAAAGCCTTACTAGATAAAGCCTTTTTAATGAGGTTTACTCCTTTTACCGAAAAAAATATAATGCAATCTCCTATCTATAGTTTCCTCTATATCTTTGATTAATAGCTGCTTTATCATGTTTACTTTTCGCTTTGCATCTTGAGCTTGACGCTCATTGTTACCACTGTTATTGCTGTAATTATTCTTATCACTATAACTACTGCCACTTGGTTTACTACTGTTACTGAACTCACTACCCTTTTTTCTTCTTGTTATTATGAACTTGAGTATCTGCACTATCTTTTCCTTTAAAAAAGACTTCCAACCTGTGCTAAGGAACAACTTATAGAGAAAATGCGGAGTAAGGAATGCTACTAATACTCGAATAGAAATTCCGTAACCGAGGTCTTCCCTATTTTCATAATACCACTTGCAATATTGAAATAAATGGTAAAACGCATTTTTGAAAGAGCAAAATTCTACAGCATACCAAAAACCATTGCTGAGAAACATGAGCACAATGCTGAACGTGTAAAGATACATTGTGCAGAGAAACAGTTTCACAATTATATCTTTTAGACTAACTAATATATAATTCAATAATCTTAATTTATAGAAAAGTGATATCATTTCACACCCACTTCAATATGGCTGGGGTGGAAGGATTCGAACCTTCGCGTGGCGGTATCAAAAACCGCTGCCTTACCACTTGGCTACACCCCAATACTACTTACATCAATAACACTATTAGCCCAATTAGTAAAAGATTTATTTGCTTTTTCTATGGGCATCACAGCAATAGCTGGCTGATCATAAGAATGCATTGCTTCGATTTTTTCTACAATTTTATCAATTTGATCATTCCTGCTCTTCATAATTGCCACTACTTCACAACTATTACTAATTTTACCTTCCCATAAATACAGAGAATTCACTTCGGGAAATATGTTTACACATACAATTAATTTCTCGTTTAACAATTCCTCAGAAACAGTCTTAGCCTCCTCAAAATTTGAAAAAGTTGCATAGACTAAAACTAAATTACTCATTAGAATTTACATAAACGCATTGCTACTATACTCTACCGAGATTTATTCATCAAGAGAAAATAGATGAGATTTTTCTGTTATTCTAGCACTCTCTTCTGTCATTCCAGTTCCCCTGTCATCCCAGTGCGTGACACTGGGATCTAGGATTTTTCTATAGTTTAAAAACAAAAAAAGGATGTTACTCATTGAGTAACATCCTTTGGAGAAAACAAGTAGTTTTGTTTATTACCTGTTTAATTCCGTGCGACCTTCAACACTAACATCACTCTTTAATGAATTTGGTTTATACAACGGATCGAATTGTTCTAACAATTCTTTTACAGAAGGCCCTTGTCTTTCCGGCGTAGAAGAACCAGAACCCATTCCACTATCAGGGGAAGGGCTTCTAGGTACCTTTGGTGGAGCAGCTGGAGTAAGCTTAGGAGTTAAGCTACTAGATGAATTGCTTCTACGGACTGTTGCAAAATTATCTGAACCTATTGGTGGCTTTGGTGGAGCAACGTCAAAAGTTCTCTCTCCTACTTGTCTAGACGACGTGTCTGGTTCAGAAAGATCTTGATATTTAACTTCAGAAGTTTGTTCCGATTTCTTGCCACCCTTGAACAACGATGAGAACCTTTTTCCAAGTGAAACAGTTGTTTTCACTTCTTTATGCTCCGCAGGATTTAACAACTCCGCTTCGCTGCTAACAGTACTGTCAGTCTTTACAGAATTTAGTGAATTGCTTCTTGACAAGCTGTTAGATTGTTCAGAGCCTTTTCTTCCCAGTGAAAAGACTGATGAGAATGAAGAAGACTTACTAGCTTTTCTTTCTTCTGCGTCTTTTACGTTGTTACGCCCCACAGATTGATAAAATTCGTATTCTCTTTTACATTCTCCAATAATCCTCTTAATTTCATCGTGATGGTCAGAGAAAATTTCATAAAGACTGTTATTATCTTTAGATAACAAATTTTGCAACTTCTTAGCGTCTAATTTATTGACAAAATCTGCTTGCTGTTTCAACTGATTGATCAACTGGTCCTTTTGGAAACCTGATTGACCATCAACAGAATAAGCTTTCTCTAATATTTTTTCTCCCAGCTTAGAAAATATTTCCTTAGTTAAAGCAAAGCTATTCACGGCTTTGTCTTCAAGAACTTCCTTAATAAACATCTCCTTTACACTATTGAAATTCCTTGTTTTTTCTTCTGTTTTCAAAACAACAGTTTGACCTTCGTTATCTATTGAATATGGGATGGCGTCTAAACTAGACATACTTTCACTTAAATTACTTAAACTGCGCCCCATTTTTCCTAACGTAGCACCAGTTCTCTCTCTTGTTGCTCGTCCCACAGAACTTATAGCTCCTTTTACTGAATAATAACCTTCTCTTGCTTTTTCTGCAGTATATACTGACGCGTCCTTAACTTTCCCGGCAGTATATTTCGCCCCATCAACTGTTTTTTCTGCTGACCATTTGAGCCCTTTATATCCAGATTGAACTGTTTTTACAGCGACTTTTACAGCGAAATATAAAGCAAGACCAACTATAGCACCTGGTATAGCAAGTGTTGCACCAACTGCCAAAAGTGGTAGTACTGCCGTAAATAATCCACTTGCTGCACTTACTACAAGAATCTTATCTCCTTGTTTCATCTTAGAGAATTCTGTATCCCCTTTTAACAGGTCAGTAATTCTTTCTTTTAGCTTCTTGGGATCCTTAGCAGCCTCTAAATTTAATGAATCTTGCGTCGTTTTATTCAAACCAAGATCATTTCCTTGTTCAGTTACAACAGAATTTTTTTCATTAGGTGACATTTTAAACCTCACTATTAATTAAATATATTATAATTGTATTCCTTGATTCTTAAGTTAGTGTTAAATTGATTGCCAGTATTTATTTGTCTTCAAATAATTTCGCTTGACGTGTTTTTTGATAGTGTGGAAAATTAGGTCAAGAAGCTGCAGCATTTATGAGGTATAGAAAAAGAACACTCATCTTTTTGGCTGTTATAACTTTAATAATAATGGTTTTATTATTCAGCTATCATTTCCATTTTCACGAAGACGTAGTGCACTTAAAGAGTGACAACAAAGAATTCAAAAAAAAGCCAGAAAATTCCATAGAGTCAACCATACTACATAGAGAAAAGGAAGTGTACGATCATGTTTTCCATCCTGATGATTAATTTGTAAATAAAATAGCAATTTATGTTTGCATTTTCTTATTAAAGAAGTAATATTAGCGTATTAATTATAGAGTCAATCATTATGTTTGATGATAATAATCCTTGGAATCTGGGGAAGAAACCGGTAGGGAACAAAACTCCTAATAATGAAGATATTTTAAGTAAAGCTGTATCTGATATAAGGTTCTTTCTTAATGGATTAACCAGAAACAGGGGCAAAAAACCTTATTTCATCATTTTCATTATTTTGCTGTTCTATGCTTGCACTGGCTTTTATATTGTCCATCCTAGTGAAGAAAGTATAGAACTTACCTTTGGTAAATATTCTAATACAGAAACACCTGGTTTGCGTTATCACTTCCCCTACCCTATTGGCAAGGTTTTTAAAGTGAATGTTAAGGAAGTAAATCGTGAAGAAATTGGGGTAAGTAGTTCTTATGGACGAGATACAGATCGTGGTGAAGGTGTGATGCTAACTGGAGATGAAAATATAGTCAACGTTAACTTCGAGGTTCAGTGGCGCGTTAGAGATGCTAAAGACTATTTATTCAAAGTGCGGGATTACAAACCCGGTTTCAGTGTTAAAAATGCTGCTGAAAGTGCCATGAGAGAAATAATAGGTAAAAACACGATCTCTTTTGCACTTGGTCAAGGCAGACCAGAAATTTCTAGAGATACTAGAATTCTATTGCAGCAGATTCTTGATGGATACCAAATGGGCATAGAGATTTTATCTGTTCAAATGAAAAAAATTGATCCACCAGAAAAAGTAATCAGTTCGTTTAGAGATGTACAAAGTGCTCGTGCAGACAAAGAGCGTACTATAAACGAAGCATACGCTTATAATAACGATATTATACCTCGAGCAAAGGGTGAAGCGATAAAGATAAAATTAGATGCAGAGGCATATGAGAATGAAGTAATAAATGAAGCAAAAGGTAATGCAAATCGCTTTTTATCTCTTTATGAGGAATATAGACAGAATCCTTCTCTCGTTAAGAATCGTATTTATCTTGAAACTATGGAAAATATTTTCAGTAAGGTAGACAAAGTTGTTGTAACTGATGATCTGAAAGGTATGTTTTCTTATTTACCTCTTACAAATTTAGGGAAATAACCATGAGTAGTAATATTAAAATTGTTTTTGTTTCTGTATTTATTGTTTTATTGATTGTTTTATTTAATTCAATATTTGTTGTGCAAGAAACAAAGCAAGCGATAGTTATACAACTCGGTAAAGTTGTAAGAGATGTTAGGGAAAGTGGCTTATATTTTAAGTTACCATTCATAAATAGTGTAGAGTTTCTTGATAAAAGAGTTTTAGATTTAAGTCCTGATAAGATCCCAAGGGAAGTGATAACAGCGGATCAAAAACGTATTATAGTAGATGCGTATGCAAAATATAAAATAACAAATCCTGTTACTTTTTACCAGGCTGTGAGAAATGAATCAGGGCTGGTTAGAAGATTGTATCCGGTTATAGAAGCACACATAAGAGAAAATATAGGTAGATTTTCGTTGATTAGTTTGTTGAACGAAAAAAGATCAGAGGTTATGCAATTGATTCAGCGTGGAGTTTATTCTGAAGCTGAAAAATTTGGCATAGAAATAATAGATGTAAGAATTAAGAGAGCAGATTTACCAGAAGAAAATAGTTCTGCAATATTTCGCCGTATGCAAACTGAAAGGGAAAAAGAAGCAAAAGAAATTAGAGCAGAAGGAGAGCAAGCTGGGCAGGAAGTTAGATCAAAAGCTGATAAATTAAAAAGGGAAATTATCTCCAGTGCAGTAAAAGAATCGTATGAAATAAGGGGCCGTGGTTATGCTGAAGCAACTAGAATTTATAATGAGGCATTTAAGGTTGATGAAGAGTTCTTTAACTTTTATCGCTCTATGAGCGCTTACAGTAAATCATTTGCCGAAAATAATACTAAATTTGTACTTTCACCAAACAATAACTTTTTAGATATTTTAAACAAAGGATGGAAATAATTTATGAAAAGTAAGGCATTTATTTTATCTATATTTGCATATTTTCTAATTGCATTTTCTTCGTACGCTAATATGTTTGATTGGAATGCAAAAAAGGTCGTTGATGCTAGCACTACTGCATGTAACTGTAATCAAGGACTTGCCGATTTAGTGGAAGAACTCATTCCTGCGGTTGTAAATATTTCAAGCGAACAAATCATCAAACAAGAAAGTAACAATAGAACTAAAATCCCTTTTATGCCAAGAAATAATTTCTTTGATGATTTTAGAGAATTTTTTGAGCATTTTGATCAGTTTTTTATGGATAGGGGCCCTAGTGTTCACAGAGAGGTGGTGTTGCTTGGTTCTGGGTTTATTATAGATAAAGGTGGAACTATAGTAACCAATTATCACGTTATTAAAAACGCCCAAGATATCACAGTTACTATGAACGATAATACTTATTTCAAAGCAGAAGTTTTAGGCTATGATGCAAGGACTGATCTTGCTGTGCTTAAGGTTCATTCTAATAAAGATCTTCCTTTTGTTGCATTTGGCAATTCTGATACAGCAAGGGTTGGCGATACAGTTATTGCAATAGGTAACCCATTTGGTTTGGGTAGCTCTGTAAGCACAGGAATTATATCTGCAAGGTCCAGAGACATTAGTATCGGCACTATGAATGAATTTATCCAAACTGATGCTGCAATTAATAGAGGCAACTCTGGAGGGCCATTATTTGATTTAAATGGAAAAGTTATAGGCATTAACACCGCTATCTATTCCCCATCTGAGTCTGGCGGCAACGTGGGTATAGGCTTTGCTATACCATCTAATTTAGCTATGTCAATTATTGACGCATTAAAAAGTGGCAAAAAAATAAAACATGGTTGGCTTGGTGTGCAAGTTCAGCCTATAACGAAAGAATTTGCTGAGTCTTTGGGTTTAAAAGATACAAAAGGTGCACTGGTTGCAAGTATAGTAAAGGATAGCCCTGCAGAAAAAGGTGGAATTAAGGTGGGTGACATATTATTAGAATTTGATGATAAAAAAATTGATAGAATGACACAACTGCCTCAAATGGTTTCAAGAACTGAACCTGGAAAAAAAGTACAAATTAAGTTACTTAGAAAAGGCAAAGAGGTCAATATTAAGGTTGTGATTAAAGAATCTGCAAATGATGATCAAGGTAATAATCAAGAAGAAAATAGATCAACATCCGATTACATAACTGGTTTAACTGTTTCAAACCTGCCAAAAGAATCAAAAGAAAGTAATCCTACAAAAGGTGTGATAGTTACTAATGTAGATAGTAACAGTAATGCCACGCTGCGTGGTATTAAAAAAGGAGACATTATTATCCAATTAGATGGAACCGATATAGAAAATACTAATGATTTTCAAAAACAAGTTGATTCAGCAGTAAAGAAAAACGGTAAAGATTCAATAATGTTGCTCATTTACCGCAATGGAAATCAATTCTTTACTTCGATAAAGTTGAAGAAATAGCACTCGTAGGTTATTTACTAAATTAGCAGCATTGTAAGCCTGCCATTGTAACACCTCAATCTTACAAGACAAATCAAAACCATTAAAGTCTACATTCCATTCACTAAAATACACATATGGATAATATAAATTTTCTAAAATTCATTGAACTGTGCTTTCAAACAGTGGTGCCGGGATGTGAGTATAATGATTATCAGTACATAAAAGTCATAGCAGATAGGCTGGAAGCAGCGAATGCTGGCGAAGTAAGGCGCATAATATTCAATATGCCTCCGCGTTCAATGAAGTCCATATGTGTGAGTGTTGCGTGGCCCGCATGGATACTGGGCAACTGCAAGAATAATAGTTGCAAGTTATTCTAAGTTGCTTAGCGAAAAACATTCGCTCGATACGAGGTGCATAATGCAATCTGATTGGTATAAAAAGCTATTTCCAGAGGTAGAACTATCCAAAGACCAGAACACTAAATATAAATTCCAAACAGTGCAGAGAGGATACAGAATCGCAACATCAGTTGGAGGAACATTAACCGGTGAAGGTGGTGACTTTATTATTGTGGATGATCCGCTTAACCCTGCCCAAGCTTTGAGTGAAACATTTAGAAAACGTGCCACAAATTGGTTCGATCAGACTTTGGTAACGAGACTCAACGATAGAAAAAAAGGAGTAATTGTGCTTGTGATGCACAGGCTACACCAGGGAGACTTAACTGGGCACCTCTTATCCAAGCCAAAAAACATATGGCATCACATTTGTTTGCCAATGATTTCTGAAAATAAGGAGGTTATTTATTCAATTAATAACCATACTGGTGTCATTCCAACCCCCCCTCCTGTCATCCCAGTGCCCAGACACTGGGATCCAGAAAATTCAACCGCAAAAGACTCGATTCCAGCATCAAGTGCTGGAATGACACTACCTGCAAGAGTATTATACTCAAGAGAAGAAAATGAGTTATTATATCCCCTGGAGGGAGGAAGAGAAGAAGTTGAGATGATAAAAGTTGAACTCGGGAGTTACGCTTTTGCTGCTCAATATCAACAAAATCCTCTGCCGCTTTCAAGTGGTATAATTAAACAAGAGTGGCTAAAGCGCTATAAAAATTTCCCTGATAATCTCTCACATGTAACTCAAAGCTGGGACACTGCAGTTTCAACAAACGATTCCAGCGACTTTAGCGTCTGCACCACCTGGGCAAAAATAGATAATAAATTCTATTTACTTGATGTATATCGAGCAAAGCTTGAGTATCCAAAGCTTAAAGAGCAAGTTCTGTCACTAGCTGCAAGATGGACGCCACACGCAATTTTGATTGAAGCAAAAATGAGTAGTCAACAATTAACACAAGAGCTAAAGGCAAATAGCGATCTACCGATTATCGAAATAATTCCACACAATGACAAACTCACTCGATTTTATCAAATTGTTCCGGTGATAGAGTCTGGCAGGGTTTTTCTGCCACAGCAAGCAGTATGGTTAAATGATTTTGAGTACGAAATTTTAATGTTCCCAGAAACTCGCCACGATGATCAAGTGGACAGTACCGTGCAATATCTGCAATGGATGAGAAAAACTAACACCAGTGTTTTCAGGGTCAGGAACTTTGGCCCCAACCCTAATAAAACACTTGGGTGGTTAAGATATATCTAAAAACCTAAATTTATTTCCCCAAAGCTTCTGACATATGCTTTACCTGTTGCGGATGTTTAAGCTCTGAAGAGACACGTTCCTTATATGGCATAGCAGGAGAAGCAGGAGAAGCAGGAAATCCTGAAGAATAACCACTATCTCTTTTAAAACTAGGGTTATCAGGTAATTGTGCTTTTGTAAGTTGCAATAACTGCGATTGTTTACCCTCACATAGAGATCTGCTTAGCTCCCTTTTCCCCGAAAGAGTATGCGTCAAATATAAATGCTGCTCCTCCCCAGGGAGAAAAGAGTTAGAGTCTAGCTTCCTTTACTGCTCAGGAGAAAGAAATGGGCGTAGTTCCTTCCTCTCGTCACTAGTAAGAGGTTTTAGTCCACCTGGCGCACCTTCATGCGTAGGAGAAGTCACTTTTGAGGGTGGATTACTTTTTGCTTTTCTTTCTGAGGCAGATCGTTCAGAAAGAGGTGATTTTTTAGTTACAGAAATTGTAGGCATACTTCGCGTTGTATCACGCCCTACATCACATCGCTTCAAGCTTGCTTCTTGTTGCTTAGGCTTTGAAGAGAAGAAACGTTTTATTTTACTTTTGAAACCACCCCCATGTTCCTTCGGAGATTCACTCTTTTGTGGCTTCGCTTTAGAACACTCATCGTTACTTTCTAGATCTCCTCTTGTATCTTCAGGCTTTGCCAGAGGAGCAAGGGATCTACCACAAGCCCCTTGCACATTTTGAGCAGCACCTACCTCAGCAGCGCCTAGATGATGGTGCACTTGCCTGGGAAAACACGACTGTGGCTTCTGTATCTCTTCAAAGGATGATCTTGGATCACCACTTGGAGAACCAGAATCCTCAGGTCTCGGAGGTGAATTACTATCATAACCACTATCTCTGCCTCTTTGGTTGGGCGGTGTTCTTAGTCCACTCGGTCCTGCATGTATAGGAGAATTGAGTGGAGAAGTTACCGTTGAGGAGGATCGACTACGTTGTTGATCATAATCAATCGCTAACCCATAGCTATCATCAATTTTTGTAATTGTAGATTTCCTTATAATCTCAGGAATTAAAAAAGTGATTTGTTTATTAGTGAGAGCATATATTCCACCATTCCTACATGATTGTGTTTCAGCAGTTTGACCTTCAACGTTACTTAAAAGAGAAAAGCCAAGTGCATTATTAATCTTATCTACCTCTTCACAATTAAGATATGTTTTATCAGTCCACCCTCCTACTTCAGGTATAAATGCAAAATGTTCCCCATTGTTTTTCCTATCCTGATCTACAAAAATATCACGGTAATAACTAGAAATCGGTATACCTGTCTCTCTAAAGATTAAATCGCTTATAGCATTCTTATATCTCTTAACCCTTTCATTCTCAGAGCTAGAAGTATCAAAAAAAAGCCCTATTAATTCTCTAGTTTTTCTTGTTGCTAGTTCAATATCTTGAAGCATAATATTTTTCTCATACATATTTAAACCGTTGACCTTCCAACGCTTTAAGAAATCATCATTACTCCATTCCATGTCTGCTTTATATTTTTGAATAAAATTATTCATAAAACCTTCACCACCAAAAGATAAACGCAGACAACTACCATGAGAACCCTTACGAAAACTCTCACGAAAACCCCTATGTACTTTATTATATACAATACTCTTTTTTACGTAATCTTGAGCTTCTTCCCTATCATACCCATAATGTACTAGCTCTCTAGTCATCTGCCCAGCAATAACTCCAACCCGCTCAATAGTAAAATGATATTGCAAATTCGAGATTACTGCTTGGCTTGCAGGTATTACAAACCTGACTATCCCTTTCTTTTTATCATTTTCATCCTGCTTCCATTTACCTTTATCAAACTTAAAGGGAAAGGAGTCTAAGTCAAAGATCACATTCGAATCTTTTTTGCTCGAAAAGTGTTCCCTTCTTACTTCTTCCCCCATGAATTCTAGGTATTCCTTACCAGAAGCTTCATTGCCACCAAATATAACAACAATATTTGAACCATCTGTAAAAAAATTAGTGTCAACATTAGAGCCATAGTTGTGAACATTAAACGCATCAACTAAGGCCCTATTTAACTCATGTGCACTTAGCATAACTCCTCCTACAAAACTACTAAAAAAATATTACTTTTTATGGCTGCTACTTTGACTACCTTGGGTGTTAGTACCCTGCATCTTCGTAGCAGGCCTTTCATATGGCTGATACATTCTTGGGTTACTACCACTATATACATCACGTTTGCTAGGATCATTAAGTATTACTGGCCCTCCCCCTGGAGCCTTTTCCCTATCAGTTTTATAAGTACTGCTTTTTTTATCATTATTACCATGCATATTGCCCCCTAGTAAAAATATTATGTAATTAATATACTAAAAATAAAATTAAGTGCAAGCACTTTTTTATATTTTTTTTCAAAAAAATTTATTCACTCTTTTTTCATAAAACTCAAGTTTCGAGATTCCAGCGTTACGCGCTGGAATGACAAGAAAGAGGTAACAAAAAGAGTAAAATTCCTTTTTCTTGTCGCCTTAGTAGCCATTCTAACATAGAATGTCATCCTAACTAAGAAGGGTGTCATCCCAGTGCCCAGACACTAGGATCTAGCTACTCTATTTATAGTGTCTTTCCTACTGACTGACCTTCTACATATTTATCAACTTTCACACTAGTAACTCCTGATGAAACTTTTTCCTGACTTTGATCATTTTTGCATTCAGTAACTTTTGGAAAATTACGGTAAAAATCATCCATTTTCAGCTTTGGTCTTATCGGTGTTTTTTCTTCGTTAAGATTGCCATCTCTTTTACTACTTGTTTGTCCACCTGGAACTTGATTATAAAAATCTTCTATCTTCACAGATGATTTTTCTTTGTCAAGACGATCATTCCTACTATACATCATATCCTTTGTTTCGGAAAGACCATTGCACAAAATTCCTTGATTTGAATCAACCCTATGTATCTCAGGCTTCTCCTCTGCAGGTTTCGATGGACACATCTCTTTCTCCGGCTTCGCTTTTTTATCTCCTTCCACTTTTGTTTTTGTTTCTTTTACCTCGCGGTTCTCATTGTTTATAACCTCTTTAAATATAGGAGGCATTATAGATTCTGGTAAAAGATCAAGTTCTGGTTTGCTCAGAACAACCGGTCTTACAAATCCGGGTGAAACTTCAAAAAGGGAAACTGGCACTTTAGGTTTTTCTCTTTCATCC
>DWUL01000056.1:0-12195 GCA_018249735.1 Luehdorfia japonica | reverse complement strand
TCACTGCATATTCCTATAGTTTCTTTCATACCTGCGAGAATCTGCCGCGGTTCTCTTTGATATAATAACGCGTGAATTAGGGTCGATGAACGAATTCGGATAAAAAATGTTAAGCTATTATACAACACAATGTTTCGGGAGAAATGTAGCTTTAAAACAAAATTCAATAACTAAGAAAATAGCAACTTAGAACGTAAAATGTCGTAGAGTGTATGATATCGAATTGTGTTTGTTTTTGGTGTTTCGGTGGAAACGATGGCTAACTCGCCAACGAGCCTGGAGACGCAAATAGACAGTTTTCTTGAACAGTTTAAGAGAAGCGCATCCAAAGCCATGGAAGAGAGAATGGAGTGGCCCGACGGGCCTTCACCAGGCACCGTCATTAAATCCCGGAGCAGCTGCTTCGCCCTGGATACAACAGCTGGTGAGTAAATAAATGTATTACAAAATTCTCTAACCCTCAAAATAAACGTATATTTTATGACCATATCTAAATGTGATGCAAAAATACTGTTTAATCACGGAGAGTAGATTTTGGTAACGTTGGATTTTTTTTCGAAGTAGAAAAAGACATGTACATAATTTATTTTTACATAATTACATGAGTAATTTACTTTCCTAAACTGGTATAATATCCGGTTGTCTCTATAACAAAAAATTACGAAAATTTATTACCAAAATTATTTTCTTAATATGTCTATTAATTATAACAGGACTATGTCTACAAATAAAAAAATAGTTATCTTTGTTAATTGCAGTTAACTTATGTATGTTTGTATTTATTAATTCTTGATGATCTAACACCCTAAACGAAGGGTTACAATTTCACTATGGGAGCACTTAATGCCTTATTCTCTGCCACTCAATAATATATTATGTACTATTATACTTCAATCCTATTAATTTACGAATTAGGAACCATAGTTCTTATTATAACATCAACGCCTAATTAATGACGTATACAAACTATTTATATCATAAGGTACAGTTCTTCACATAAATAATTCGATTGGATTGATTTTACTGATGACATAGTAAAATGTTTTTTTAAAAGTCGCAAAATAGGTAAGATAACGGCAGATAAAAGTGCACTGTTTTTTCGACGCTACGAAAACTGATGAAAGACTGACGTAATCACCACGCCTGGGTCTGGCGATCGCAGTAGGTACCAGATGTCTTCACCTAGACCTAATGGTCCTACTCTATGTCTTACTAATCCGAGTATTTTAGGGCGAGGTATTTTGGATTGTTATTCATACGTATTGATATTTCTCGTCTTCTTTTAAGGTATTCACTAACCACTCATTTCGTCCTCGAATTGTAACATTTATTTATAATATAGAAATACTAAGGTATTGCGGTGATTGCATTTATTTTTATGCACTAATATAACAGTTTAACAGTAATATGTTAATGTAGGATTTAACTATATATCAATAAAACAGATCAAAAAGAATTTAAAACATTACTACAAATTTAATAAACCATCTAGGGATACCTTTGTATTCGGTTGAAAGAGTTATGAATTGGAACTTCATCCTCAAAAAAAAAAACGGGCACATGTTGTATGAAATTCGTGGTGGAGTCTTATTTCTTGATAAAAAAAATCCTACGTATCGCGGCTTTCGAATTCAATGTTTAAATATATTCATAAAATTGCTGTGAAAAATCTAAAAAAAAGCAAACGAACGCGAGATTCATACGCTTGTTCCACGTCAGTGCGGACCCTCGTGATGACCGATTCTTATATGTATGTTTATGTGATACGCGTTTTAATTTACCTGCGCCGTAACTTTAACACAAGAAGAGTATACATATTTCTGAATATACACCGTACTTTTTCAATAAGTAACATCATCAAACAAAAGCAAAAACTTAGGTACCAATATATTTTTTTAGAGAAATAATATATCTACAACAACATTTGAGAATACTTACAAGTGCAACAAGCTGCACTTTAACTTATTGATTTTATTTTTTCTGTATACTTTCATGTTTACTTGACATTCTTAAATCGCACAAAACGAACGATGTTAAAAGTAAAATTGAGTTGTTTCAAGTATAATCATTATCATCATCATCATTATCACTATGTCACCCCTATAATAGTCCATTCCAATGCAAGATAAAAGTGTTTCATTATTTTTCGGCTGTAATTTATTGTAAGTAATATCCCGATTATATCTAATGCACCTGTAATGATTTCCAAATTCATTTAAATTTTCGCGGCTCTCCGGTTTGAAGAGTCGTTACGGAAAAGTCGATCCCAGCGCCGTTTAGTGAGCGCGCACTGTACTAATGACATGTTCTGCGGCGTCCTCCGATTTTATTCACGGAAAGTGTAACGCCATATTGCTTCCGTGAATTCTGTGAAATATTAAAGCGTTACTCGTCAATCATGACTATACTAATAAAATGAAGTGATTTAAAACAATCCACAATCAACGTGTAACTCAGGGAATATAATTTAAAGAGTCTCAGCTTCTGATTTTACGCGATAAAGGTGAGTTTTATTCTTTCTCTGGTATGACTATATGGCCCAATATTCCACGGGAGTTCGATCCGCTATGCGATAATGAAACTTAAAAAACGCGATTAAGGTTAATAATTGCACGGTTTTTGTTATGTTTATTTACATGAATTTGAAAAGTTATCGCGGTTTTCTCGTATGTATTGTGGGGCTGTGAGATATACTAGCATTCAGGGCGGGTTTGTCGTGTCGCTCATTGCTTTTTGTACATACGTATGTAAGTAGGTACATGTGATTTGACGTGAACGATCGGTTGTAGTGTAGCTTCGAGCGGGCATTATGTCTTACGAGAAGATGGAGGTGGTGAACCCGGCGGAGAAGGAGGCGAGTGAGGTGCTGCATTCCCTACTGTCAGTGGAGCGTCGTAGTGTCGACAGCAAAGAAGCGATCATAGTTTCTATTCCGTCCGACCAAAACGGTGGCGGCGATTATGGCGAAGGTGCCCAATGGCACACTCCCGTCATGGGACAGCATTCTGTTTTTGAATTGGGTAACTCTCAAAACATGCAGCAGCATGCCTACAATGGACACCAAGAACAGGTACTTTATAACTATGTTTGTATAATCTTTAAATAATCAAAAACTTCTACCACTTAAGTTTACTACTTGAATTGCAGGTTCTTTGGCAAGGACATACAATACAGGTGGAAAATGGAGATGGCAATATGCAAGGTATGCAAGGCTCATACAGTATAGAATTTGAAACAAATGTTGATGGTGAAACTGGGGATATGGAAGTAGACACCAAACCTAAAGTTGAGAAAAAAACTGGAGTTAAGAGAAAGAAAAAAATGGCAGAATCAGACAGTGATGAAGATGTATTTGATAACAAATTGGAAGATAACCCTGCACAGGTAATATGAATGGATTTTCAATTCTCATTGTTTCTGATGTGTTTAGTTAAATACTAATTTCCATTCACAAATCATATGGCTGGGAGACAAAAATGATGTTTATAAATGGATATCATACTAAATTAAGTTATGTGGTTGAATTGACTGGGGAGGTCTTCACTCTCGCAGAATGTCACCATAACACTACTTAATGAGAACTAAAGGCCCAACTATTGTCAAAAAAGCATTCAGTATAAGTTCTCAGGTGTGGCAAATTTGCTTACATTTTGTTTATTTATTGATTATTAATTACAGTGTATATGGACAACGCTGACTAATTACCATCCAGTGGCAGGGATGCTCTATTGATAGTCTTAATTAAAAAAAGGCTTGCCATATGGCATCAAAAAATCTGTCACTGTTACGTAGTTGTCGTGTTAGATAAACTTGTAACCTTTGACAAATCGTAGAATAACAATCTCATATTAGACCAAAAATTATCTGTGATAGGAATCTTTCAAGTACTTGTCTGTGTGGTGTGGTGATTATGACTAATCTTACTAAGGGAGAGGCCTATCTCCAGTAAGACAAGTGGATGGCTAAAAAGTTGATGATTATGATCTGAGACTATGCTAATACACAAAATTATGTTAACACAAATTTGAGAACTTAAGAGCATCTACCACACCATCTTATTCTGTGGGTGTCTGAAAAGTCTACATAAGGGAAAAGAAAACCAGTAGATGGGCAGCAGCATCTTCCTTATACATCTGAATAACTAAACTGCTTTGCCAACCTGCCCGCCAAGAATGGCAACTATTGCAAATTTCCTATAAAATGAGAGCTACAAACTTGTGGCTATCTATGGGGGTTGTTAAGCAGTGGACTTGAAGGGTTAAGGTTAAAATGATATGATGTTAACACAAATTTTGGTCTTTTAATCCAAAATTGCCTACAAACTAACTAGTTACTCCGGACTGTCTAAAATAAGTTTATTGTGTTAACTACTTGCAGAGTTAAATGCTTGCATCAAGCAATTAATTATTATAGTACTGGGATATCAATATCTCAATTTATTTTAAATTTATTTAATGAAGTATATACTATTTTAGTATGCTCCAATGTAATTTAAAGTAAACAATGTTTAAAACTCTTTTTTAGAAATATTCTTAGGTAAAATATTTCACGGCAAAATTTCTTAAAATGTAGAATTCCATGATTAACATCTAAACAAAACATATTTTATTTAAGTCTAGAATTTTGAACCTTAATTAATATTTAATATAATATATATATAACCCAAACATTGTTTACATTCATAAAACTGAATTGGAATAGATTTTAGTCACTACAAGTGCAAAGGAGTTTCTTGTCCTTGCCTCTTTGTGAGCCTGTGGTATAAGATTAGCAGAATTCAGGTACAATAACAAACATACATAAATAGTCAATTCAGTCAGATCTGAAAACAAACAATTTCTGTTACAGAAATGTTAGATTCAGTTGGATTTCAAACTCTGCTCAGCAGGCATCGTAAAAAATAAATTTAAGAAAAGTAAAAACTTTGTTAACAACTCTATTTCAGGTAAAAGAAAGACTGAAACGAGGCTGTGACTGCAAAGACAATTGCTATAGGGGTCTCAATCCTGAAGCTGTATATCGACACAGACTTAATATTGCGGAATTGACAAAAAGTGAACATGACATGTACCTGATGGGTATTACTATGGCAAGTTTGGCAAATCCTGCTGAGACATCTCGCCATAAAGTCCGGAGGAGATTAAGAGCCTGTTATGTTTATCAAGGGAGGAAGGTTTGCTTAGAGGCATTCTTGTACCTAGAAAATGTCACACATTATCAGCTAAAACGGATCAGGCAACATGTTATGACACATGGTGTTGCTCCTCGGATACATGGTAATGTGGGCAAGAAGCCATATAACACATTTACATTGGATATTTATAAACATGCTACTAATTTTCTCAAAGAATACTTAAAACAACATGCTAGCTCACCGAAAGATGTACAGCCATCTGGTGAAGGTGGAAAGAAAACAAGCAAGACAGTTATTATACAAGGTGACTCTCGGAAGCACTTATTTGAAGCTTACAAAGAATATGGAGAAATATTGGAACCTGGTGTGAAGCTTATGGGCTATTCAACTTTCCGAGCATTTATGAAGGACCAGTTTCCCCATGTGAAATTCGCAACCAAAAAGCAGGATATACCAAAAGACATGGTACCATTCCGCAGTGGTAAGTGTATGTCATATGATAAGAACAAAGACCCTGTTAGAATACAACAAGAGAAGGAAAAAGCTGAGGCTAAAAAGGCAGCTTTGGAAGCGAAGAAGAAAGAGGAACATGAAAGAGAACAACAGGCTCAGCAAGAAGCTCAACAGCAGCAGCAGCAGCAGCAACAACAACAACAACAGCAGCAGCAGCAGCAGCAGCAACAACAACAACAACAGCAGCAAGTGCAACAACACCAACAACAGCAACAAGTTCAACAAGTGCAGGTACAACAGCACCAACAGATGCAAAATCAAGGTCCACATGTTGTTATACATCAACAACAGCCACAACAACAACAATCCATGCAACAGCAAATGTTGGTGCCACAAGTGAGCCAACATCAACAAGTGTTAACCCAACAAGTGGGTGGTGTCCAGCAAGTTGCGCAACAACACTGTGTACAACCTCTTGGTGTCTCAGAAGACAATGGTCAGCCAGTGGAAATGGCGCAGCAAGTTATACCCTTAGCAGTGGTTCAACAGCCTCAACAAGCATATTTAGTCACACCAGTTTCTCATTTCCAAACACGTGTCCAAGGGGCTTGGTACAGGCATTGACAGCAAAATTTGTCACCATCAAAAATTTTACAAGATCTGGTAAAGCGCAACAGGGACGGAAACTTGCAAATGTAACTTGAGATCTCAGCATATTACAGCTGCAAATTTTTGATGGTTCGCAGATTTTCTTCTTGAATTGCCGCATGTAACTTTGGCAATAAGTTAGGGGATACTTAGGCTAACACCTTTTCAGTATTGGTTGAAAAAACCGATTCATACAAGTATCTGTAAGTATAAATTTAATCATATTTACACAATTTATATTAGCTGTAGCTATGTAGTGTATTTTATAGTTTTATGATTTTAAAGATATGATATAAGGAGATTGGGCAGTATCATCAATGAAATAATTAGTAATCGACTGAAATATATTGTCATGCTAGCTTTAAAGAACATACTAAACTGCCTTCAGCTATCATTCAGTTCAACTGTCAAACTTTATTGCCCATTCTACTTTGATATTCTATTTTGTGTGTGCTCTCAGATAGTTGTAGTCTTCATTTTAGATTAACATTGATTGTTTTACATTTTGTTTTATAACATTTTCTGACTCTGTTGTTCTATCATCACAATATGAGGATGGATGTTGTGTAATTTTTTTATCCAAGGAAGCAGTGCCTTTAAATATGATGTGGAATTCGTTAGTTGTAGCTATGTGCAAATACTGATTGATTAGTGGTTTTTAGGATGTAAATTTTATGGTTTTGAAATATTTTGTTTCTGATGTCTTACCTATTTTAACAGTTATATTTTATACATATCAAAATTCTCATTGTGGAAGGCTTTTAAATGTATTTAATTATTCCTGTTTTACTATAAAGACTATATGACAAGTGATTATGAAATAAATAGTCCTCTTATGCAGTCTGACCTTGTTTTAGTGAGTAAAGATTAATTTATAGTGAAGATTGAAGAAAGTGTGTTGTAGTTTACTTGTAGTAGTATTAGAGACATACCCATTCAGAATAAATTTATAACCCTAATCTTTAATAAATTGGATTAATTTCAGTCTACTTCCCCAACATTTTTTTTCATTAGCAAAATCTTCATAAACATCTGATTTAAAATTAATTTCAGAAATATTTTCAATATTTACATAATTTGGAACATCTGAATGTGATGGCTGATTTGGGTTCTGTGTATGTGCTAAAAAGTTTGTTATTTAAGGTTCTAGTTATGCAGTTCATAACTTCTTTATACAAGTATTGTTAGACATTTCCATAAGAGATGATATGCACATACTTTTCTTTTTAAACCTTTCATTTATTATGGATCTTTCATATTATAACTGATGCATACAAACACTGAAATAGGTTCCGTTTATTGTAACTTCCCTTACTTTCTCATATTTGTTATAAGGGTCCTCCTTTAATCATGTGAGGTTCGAACCTCGGGAGGGGGTCAGAAAAACTCACGATTAATCACGATGGGAGGAGGTGGGGTTCGTTTTTAATGTGACCTGGGTAAAAATCACGTATATTATTTGTGAGAATAAAATTAATGACCAGTAAAATATTTTTTACAAAAAAGAATTGAATTGTGCGACACAATAATAAAAAATACATGTGATGCTAGGAGCCTAAAATCTAAAATGATTAAAGGATGGCCCCAAAGGGGTTTCCATTGAAATTAAATATATTTGTGATACTGAATACCATTGAATACACTGACTCATTGTACCAAAAAAATTTTTCGCCCAACCCTGAATTTGGAACAGGACATGAATTATTAAAATATAAGCGACCATTGAATTGTTCTTTTAGAGCTATTCTGTAGTTAATTTATCATGTAAAACCAAATTATACAACCTTAATTTAAGCAATTTTGTTCTCAACTTCTATGTTGTAAAAGGTAACTTTTCAAACCTTTCTTTAAGAATTCCATGAAGTATAGTAAATACCGAATTTTGTTTCTTTGTACAGGAATTAATAAATGTCTTATATCCATAATAAAATAGTTTTAAATAAAACTATTTTTGTATTAAATACTGAGTTGAGATAATCGACTATGGTTTATAATTTGAAATGAAAGTTTTTAAGCAATGTTTTTTAATTGAAGGTAGTTTCTAAATCATGCATATGAACTATTTCGCCTTGTATCTGGTTTTCAATTGCATATTTGAAATCTAACTGTAACTATGAAATTAACAGAAACAAATGTCTAGAATAATATATTGTATAATGGGATTTGCAGTTACTTTCGTATGTATATTTTTGTAATTCATACAAATTAAACCAATGACACTTTTGAATGTTAATTTGATAAAGACATGACAAAAATTATAATTTTGTATCAAACACGGTCAAAATGTTGCATCTAAAGAACTTATTTATACTTCACTGCATTATAACTTCCCAAGTCTTCTGATTGCTTTGTTTGTAATGGGCTTGATTCTGACGTAGCCTATAGTAAAATTCTAGCTATATGAGCCGTTCCTACCTTCTCTCGTCTCTAATTTAAAGAGTTACTAATTATTTATTTAGGAAATAAATTAGTAACTAAAAAATTTATTATGATTAGAAAACAAGGACCGTGGGATCAAGCTTATTGATTATATTTCTGCTTCAGTTTTGCTATAAGCAAATTACCAATCTACATATAAATATCAAAAAAATTAAATCATTATTTTTGAAATACATTTTTAATACTTTTTTTTTATAATTATCAATCACCAATTGTGTGGCGAAATTATATCTTGACTATTTTTCGGTTAAGATAGATGTAAAATGTAATTTATACAAGTACATAATAAGTGTGTATTCATATTCTACTTATAGAGAGTACAGAAATGTGCCTAGAAATTATGCTTACCTGTGTATTTTTATAGTGCAATAGTATTAAAAATTGTGAGGTTTGGAGCACTTATGAGCGATGGAGACCACAACATAATCTTTAAAAGACAAAAATGTATATGAATCAATTACATCAACAATCACAATTAAACCTATTATAATTTTTGGGACAAGTCTATTTATTGTAGGTTACAAAAATGACGTACTACTGTTCATGTCATGTGAGATAGCATTATCATATTTTAACATCGGATAAACATAGCTTTTATAATTGGCGAAATTAAATGACAATTGAGACTTGTTCCAAACATTTATGTTTATGGATTACAAAAAATGCTCATTAAATTTGCTTCAATAGTAGTGATTTGCCCTTAGCATTGTATTCGGCATCTACGTATGTTCCAAGAATGAAATACTGTAGGAAGACATAATGTGATAGAAAATAAACTTTTTTACGCTAGCACATCTGTTTTCAATTGTTTGAAAAGAAATAATCCTTTAAGATCTTTAAAACTTTACAAGATGATGAAGGAATGGACTGGATCGTGCACCCACGCCATCCTTCTTCAATTGGTGCAAGTCGACCGGTGCAAGTTACAACCGGAGATTGTCTGCCGGGGGTGTGCGTTCGTCGCACTCGTGCTGTTCGGCTCATTGGTCTTGCCGGCGACTAAACAATTTAATAAATTCTGCGCGTCGTCCATTTGTAAACAAAACTCATTGTTTCCTCCTTAATCGGTCAGTTTGACGATGGCAACTTGAGTTAGCAGCCGTCCGCAGTGTTCCAATCACTGACCTTTTGCGACATATGATATGAAGTTTTGGAAGTGCTGCGCTAAGCGCGAACGGCGCAACAACTCTATCGGTGAGTATTATACATTTGTACTTTAAAACCATCTTTCATTTAAAATAATTATCATTACTAGACGGTTGATATACGCTTCAAACGCGATAAATAAACTTTTTCGCATCGCAGCGTTTATTTACTCAACAATAAACCATTTGAATATTTCTGAAATAGTTTTTATGAAGAAGTTCCGCGAATATTTGAAACTATTTATGAACCTGTTTTTTGTTTCTTTAATAATTTGTATTACCTTGCGTCTATAAACTTGTTACTAATGATTGCGTCTATTCAGTGTTGTATTACATCGCAAGTAAATGTGTCAGTATCAACTTACAGTTTTACTGACCGCAAATTGAAATGTTAGAATATCCAATCTATCTCAATCAATGATGTAAAAACGAGCCAAAACCAATTGACGACCTTGTTGGGTGTTTTACTTTGCTGCTGTCCAATACCTACATAAGGTAATTTAATAATTACAAAACTCTTCAAAATGCCCAACAGCACCTACGTGGACGTGACGGGTTTGTATAAGCACCAATAATGGTAACTTGTTGTTGGAAGCCCGAAATGTGTTGAGCGGAACTGCGAGCCTTTATTGGGCTCGTCAAAAAATTATACTTTTGTTTTTTTTTTGTGTTTGATATTTTGTATCTATTCTTTAATAAGTTTTAAACAAAAATCAAATTTTTGTTGCAAGCTTTTAATTTTGAGGACTTTGTCCAGCAATGGACTTCACGTGTTGGTAAGGCTTATAGTACTTGTCGAAACAAATCTAACGAGCCCAAACATGACAGAGATTTCTTAGTCGAAGAGTTCTTATGGTTTACTTCCAACTGCATCGTCAGATCAGCTCTATGATACCTTATTATTGCATTGTCACCGAAGCTACATAGGTATGCAAAATATTAGCTCAATCAGACATCGGAAACTGGTACAAATTTGGCTTGCAATATTTGAACTTCACGTACATAAAAACATACATGTGAAGTTAAATAAAAGCTTTGGCGTTGTCGCGTCGGCAAGTTAATCTCTGTAGTAAGTCACGATGATCGTTTGAATTCATAGTTTACGTCTTATGTTACATCTTTGCCGATAAGTTATTAATGCTAAGTGGAGTTTTTTATTTTAAATTTAAATGTTAAATAATTGTTTTGTTTGCCTTTGTTTGAATCACACACATTAAGAAGTCGGTTAATGGTTTCGAGTTTCTGAATTTCAAATAACTACTTAGCTTAGCTAGCTTCCAATCGAATATACACTAACTTGACAAAATCTGACTTGAAAAAAAGTGGTATTTTCTGTCTCAATTTGAAAGTACTTGGCCTCTAAATATAAATTTACGCCCTATAAATTTAAATTTACTTTAATGATTAAACCTCAAATGCTATTTATCCAAAGTCGCGGTCTCAGCGTATGATATAAAATTAAATTTGGCGGCGCGCATCGAAAAATGTTCTCTAGTGTGCACATGAATGAGTTATTTGCGTATTCCTTTATTAAAGAAATGCGTCTTAGCTTTTGATTCTCATTAAGAATATCCGGGAAAAGAAAAGGAGCTAAGGATTTCTGAATATATTTCTTAAATTATTTGCATCCGTCTTTTGTGTGACTTAAGTGTCTTATTAAAGCGTCTTGCCTCTTACAAAAATATGAAGTACTTTTAGAAGATGATCGTCTTCATTGTTCGTGGCCTATTTTATGGTAGCTTCGTGATGGCGTTAACAAGTGGACCTCTTCGACACGGACACAAGCTCATACTGCGTTTCTCATATCGCTTGGGCTAACACTTAGTTGATTTGTCCTACATTACTCGCAAAGTAAATTATATGACGTGTGATACGAAATGCGCAACAACTATGATTACGAACAAAAATAACGGAATATTAGATTTTGCTTGAAATACCTATTATTTAGGTTTCTCAAAGATCAACTAAAAGTTATGCAATAATGTTTTTATTGGAATACCAAGACGCTTATTAATCTCGCGTCTATATATCTTACGTCACGCCATAAAAATAATTTAGAAGCAACTTTTTTGTTTCCAGCTATAACTAATAATATGTTGTGTGCTAGTATACAAAAACCCGAAGTCTTAAAACATGTACCTATGCCTTGTTATTAAAGTAGTTATTTTTGCAGTACATAACATTATTAGCGTATTAGTAGAAAGATTATTGATTTGTATGTGTAGTAAATAAAGTTATAAAGTAACAATGATCACCATCTTCAGCCCAAGTTAGTCCACTGAAGCACAGAGTCAACATTACATTCAGAGAGGCGACAAAGCCGTCTAAACAGATCATTCGTTCGTTAAGTGCGGAGCGAGGTAGAGAACCATACTG
>DWUL01000055.1:0-12277 GCA_018249735.1 Luehdorfia japonica | reverse complement strand
ACTTTACATTTCGGTCTGGAGAGCATAGAGCTAGTGCAATTACTAGGAATTGCTATTATATGAGACTGGTGAAACAGAGGGACGAGCGCTGTGTCGATCCACACAGATTTTTTCTCTTTGACACTGACATTTAGCCAATAAAAATATTGCTCTAGCTCAGACTGATATATGAAATATGTGTACTATAAAGCAACCAAGGTGAGAAAAAAGAATGAAGTTCAGTTTGAAATGCTTTATAAAGTAATTCGTAGCGTCGCTAATGAGTTATGCGAACCCATTATAAAGCGGCAACGGAGAAAATGCCCATTTAGGCAAAAATCCTGAGATTTAAAATTAAACTTAACGAAGTAACGTAAATCATTTCCTCTTAGAAACATTGAAAAATAAAAGAGAATTTGAAGGTCTATTGTATTTGAGAAAGTACCGAATCTGAAGGTTAAATAACGAATTAGTTTGAAAAAGTTACTGATATTATATTAATTAATTACCCCTTTCTGTTAAGCAATTCTTCAAAGATGTAAGGTTACGACTTAAAAGAATTTTCAATTACACCAGAAACATTAGCAAAAAATATTTAGAATGTAAAATAATCCAACATTATGTATATTTAAGTGTACTTATATATTATTATTGATTAGATATATTTTAGTCCAGTTAGTGTAATTTTTTTATTAGTAAGTATTTAAAATTATGAATTTGCACATTGTCAAGCACCTATAACAATATCTCTCTATTCCTTGGGTTGACTGGGAGAGAATGCCAAAAAGCATTAAGTCCGCCCTTTTTTAAATATTTTTTTTTAAATTAGGTGAATACAATAATGAATAAATGAAATAAATAACTTATGAGGCGGCTGAGAAGATACTTTTCTGTATTTATATTTACTGATACAAAAATATAATATAAAACGTTTAAAAATAAAATGTTTTTAATGAGCTACTACAGTAAAAACATTTTATTTTTTTATTGGTTCGACACGCTGGAATCTGTCGTAATTGTTGTGGCACAATTTAGTTAAAAGACTGATTTTTTTTAATGTCGTCATCTGTTTATTTGAGAAATTTTAATAAAAAAAATTGGTGGCGCCTCAACCATTTATTAAAAAAAATCGCAGATAGTTATTACGTAACCTGATCGTGGTTGAATAGTTCCGAAACACAATCTGATTTTTAAACCGTTCCATTTTACGTAATTCAATATCTGATATATTTTTGTTGTAATTAAATATCAATGAACACAACAAATATTAATTGGATACATTAATATTACAATATTTTTCTAGTGTTACGAATCGATTGAATTGCAAAAGTAACCAAATAGTGCTGCAAATTTTTAAAAGTAAACCCAGATACCGATAAATAAGAAGTACCAAGAAAAGCATCGGTTAAAGTAGTTTAGGAAGTGGTGTTATTCAACATGTTTAAAACGGGTTCTATTTATCAGATTTATAACTCTGGCACTTGATTCATGACGATCCCCGGCTGGCAATTATACTGAGGTCCTCAGATACTATTAATCAATGTATATTGATAGGTCCACGTTATGTACAGATCCAATTAGACTCGGAATCCTTGGTACAATTTTGTTATGCTTCGATCCCACAGCTTATGATTTATGAGGCACTGGAACTGTAATTAGGACAACAGGGTAAAAGGCGCATATTAATTTTGGTTTCGTCGTAAATCGAGTTTAAGTGTTGCTAGTAATTGACTATAAACGTTGATAATTTTACAACGCAGATATTTATAGAAAACTTTCAAATGGTGTAATAACGCAATGGTATCGTTTAAGTTTTTTATATAATCAAGATTATGTTTTGATATACGTAAGTATTACATCCATATGAATGTACATAATTTGTGTCTCTCTGACCGATAATAGGAAATTACTTCCGATTACTGTTGGATCCACATTCCCGTATCGCTTATTCTTTCCGGTACGATTCGAACCCAGAACTCACGACAGAAGTGGTGAGCGTTAACCACTAAGCAACACAGTACATTATTAATGAGACAGCAAAACGGTAGTAGTTTATACATAGAGTCACGCATCTTTCCCATGGTAGGCAGAGACCACATCTTTCTACTTGTTACGATCCTGACACATCTTTAGCTTCCTCCACTTTCATAAGTGTTTTCATACAAGCTCGTTCATAAAAACTGTTAAATAATTTAATTAACATTAAAAATATACTCTCAATACTTATTTAAAGTATAATAATAGGAAAATAATAATATTACGGAAAAGTCGTAATATTTGAACCCATAAATAATAATTATTTAAATTTAATACTGTCCGTACAATAATTGAGGATCTTCTTTCGAACTTCTTAAAAGTAAGATCTAATCTAAACATTTCCAGAATATAATCTACTGCCCGGAATGTTGCATAGTAATAGCTTTAATTAATTCGAATCTAGCTTTATCTGTCTTAGCTTACTCATTTTTATGTATACGAAAAACATTTTAAAAGTCGATCAATTTTTAATCTGTCATAAAATCCCGTACGAGGTTTGAAGAGATTAAAGATGGCTCCTTTGAGGCGGTGGTAATAAATAACACGATTATTTTCTTTTAAAACTGGCTCTGGTCTACAAAAGCTTCTTTTTTCGTGTGGTTTTAAACGTAAAAACATTTCGTTAAAGGAATTAAGGCGAGAATATTCTTTCGTTTGAGGAAGTTATCTATTAATCTATATAGGAATTTCTGAGGCCAGTATCTTCTATACTTGGCATGTATGTAGCAAGATTTTGGTATTATTAGCTTTTTAAACAGATATATTATTAAGAATGATTCATATATGGTCATGTCGATATATGGGAAAGAAATTACAAGGCGGGAGTTCAACCTACCAAGGACAACCGGTTTAAAGCCGTATCTCGCTGAAAACACCGTAGACAGCCTTTCCATACACCTCAGATATCATCAGTTACATACTTGTTCTTGCCTCTACCTACGTCGTTTTTAATAGTCAAGATAATTATTTTAGATGTTATAGAAAGCCTTTAACGAAGAATCAACCATAACTTCTCATATATTTGAATAATATTCTTACCAAAACATTAAGTTTTTCTATACGATATTAGTTAGTATTTTTAACTACGTGTGTGTATGAGAGTGCGTGTCTACTTTCAAATGGTAAAAGCTTAATAAAATGAACTTGATAAAGTTCAGCCATATAAATAATACATATATATGTCAACTTGTTTAAAACTTAAAATAAGCAATTATTCAGAAAATATTTTACTCAAGGTTCAGGATCTCTACCAGATAACGGCAGTGTGCGTGCCACGTACGGATGTAACAGTGTCTTCGGTCCATGGATTTTATCTGAGTACGTCGACATATGATTAATGATGAACAGAAAGTCGCTTGGAATACCTTTCATGGTTTCTTTTTAAAGGAAAGCTTTAGAAATGACAATGGTATGTAAAATTTCGGATACTTTAAAAACTTCGTTCTCTTTTTCAACACGTCCCATTGTTTGAAAATTATAGAGTTGACAAAAAAACCTACAACTGGGTTCTAAATTTCGAACTTCGGAGATTACTATATTCATATAGAGTAAATATTCTTGGCAGTGCAGGTCTGTCTTTTAGAGGCCGTCGAGTAGATACAGCAAGCACAGCCGCCTGTTTGAATAAGACCGGTCACTGTTTGCTCAAAGCCTCCTTAAAACTACTCGGAAATGTTCAATCGCAGATCTCTTAAACGCTTGCATGAAGTATGTTTTGAATTTCAAAATTTATACCAAGTGCCATAACTTACTAAATTCTTCGATGAAATTAACATGAAAACTATAACTGAGTGAGTTTCCTTAATAATTTTTTTATATATGAACTATTCAGACTGTTTCTAAAAATAAGGATAGTTGAACAATTTTTCGAAATCGATGTCCAAGTTATCTTAAATGTTAACTTATACACGATTTTAAAGTACAGGCAATATTGCTACTACAAGCTTAACAGCCTTTAAAAACTGTATTAAGTAGCTCAAAATAACTAAAGCTACGATAAGCGGACGTCTTGTCAACCCACGCATATATAAAGTGAGATTTATTTGGCAACTTTAAATTTATTTTTTATTGCCTTGACTTAAAGTTCAAGTTACTATAATTTATATATTTTACTTGAGGTACGGCACGTTTAACACTGACTTCAATGCACAATTGTTTGAAGGCGCACTACTTCCAGTATTTAAAGGTACTTACTTACATATGTATGTAGATCGTGTAGAGGTTTCTAAAGAATTACAATACCAGCATTCACTCATGTTCCATATATCAAAAAATTAAAAAAAATGTTTCAGAAATATTATTGAAGTGTGTTCTCTTAAAGTAGAACTAATTTCTAAATATAATTTTAGTGCTCTTACAAGCAAAATAATCATGTTCGTAATAAAACTAAAGAGATCTTAAATTAGCCAAATATTAATGTAAAAAGACTGTAAGCAAAGAGCGAGAAGTTATTTTTAACAGACATTTAAAAGTAAAGGCTAACGAAATTAAATTTTAAATATGGTTGCAATATTTAATCTGTATAATTCGAATTTTATTTTAAATTCAATAAGACCTCTCATCTTGATGTGACGTTATCGTGCACGTGAAGCCGCAGGTATAAGTAGTAAAGATATGAGACAGGTCTCGGGATTACAGGCGAACGCTGCTTTCTGTGTTGCCATTACTAAAGCATGATTAATGGACACGATTGTATCGGTAGAATGTTAATTGAAAATTAAGACTCTTATTGTTTCTTTAAAACCTTGTTTAAGCACTTGGACATTTTGTTACAACTTCTTGGATATAATGTTTTTTTTTTCGAAAATTAATTACTAGTAATAATTTAAAATTAGATGGGCATCCATTACACAATTTATATTAATATACAATATATTGAATGAAATTAAATATCAATGTCATTTTAACAATCGCAACTAAACTTTTTTATTTATTCATAGTTTCTTTCTTCTACTAAAGAAACACTGTTGTATTTGATGGATGAAAGATTCATCATTCAATCGTAATCGGTCCGAATTTAGAGACAAAAAGTGTTTTGCAACCAAACACGCAAGTCTGAACTATAATTTGAATAATTTGTATACCTGTCCTTATGAATTTGGAAATAATGGCATCTGAATAATTCATATCTAGAATAGCAGCTGTCAATATACAACATATTCCTGATTATACTAATTGAGGTATAGCTTTGGAAGTGACCATTGACGATGAACATTGCAATTCACGATCTGCATACAAATTTAGTTCAATGGAGTTTAACTTTGTAAAACAGATTCCGCCACCGTAGATTGTTGTTCTGATATCGAGTTAACCGACGGCCATTTACTGACGTATTTCTTAATAAATAAACAACAGACCTCATTTTTGAGGGCGCAGGTGCACAGCTCACTTATAAAAATGATGTCAGTGTACTGATACAAAATGTACACAACAAAAGTTTGAGCTGAACTCGAGTAGAAAGAACTTTCAAAAGCCACTAAGAAACTGAAACTGGCGATCGAACTGCGCACAATGTTTCTGTCTAATTATTCTTCAACCACGGTCACGATTATTCCAAATGAATGTTCATTTATGCCTACATGTGTGGAAGAAACCAGTTCGACGCTTAGTTAAATCGATGTTTCTTTTTTAACTAACAGCTGTGGTAGTTTATAATAATTAAAACACTTGCTAGGTATAATAATGCAGGAAGTCAAAATCACAATTTCTTAACGACATTAATGTATATCTATAAACAATGTTAATACTGAAATACACATAATAAAATATTTTTTGCATTAAAAACGTTTTTTACGTCATTGTGTGATTATCGTCTACCTTAAAAGAAAATCCCAAAATCGTTTATGTGATTAGAATATCAGAAATTCCTGCGACTGATTTGGATTTTTAAGGAAACAAGCATAAAGTCACGCAATGATTGGATTAAAATGATTATATTTCAAGATATCCGTAGGCAAAACTTTGTTTCTCGCAACCAAGACCACCTGCCCCTTTGATTTATTATGAATTCAGTATTAATTTGATATCCCTTTTTGCTGCAGCCCCTTGAGCGATCAAAACAGGCGAATGGAGGTTTGCCCGATCTCCATTATATGTGGTCTCAGGCAAATCATAATTGCACATGAGCCTCGAGATAATGCAAACTTCGATACGATAATAATTTTTCGCAACTTCAATGAACAATGAAAAGCATATCTAACAATAATTTTGAAATATAAAAGAGAACTGACAATTCACATGCAAAAGAGACCTTTCAAATTTATATTAAAAATTGATCTATATCATATTTTACAAAAACTTTTTTCGTGATAAGTTTACTAGCTGTGTAACATAATAACATTAGAAAAACTTCTACAACAACTGCTTATCAAATCTATTTTTATATCTGCTAACTCCGGTTTATGATGTGAACTCCGTCTAGGGAAGTTATCTGTTTCTCAGAATGGTCTTTAATTGTACTAATTTTATTTACTATATATAATTAAAAATAAATTATCATCTTTCGGAAATGACAAATATCACAAATATTCATTATGTTCAATGATAATTTCATATTATGTTCAATGTTATGATACAGTTAATTGTCTTTCGTTACTTAAAACTTGTCACGCCCAAAATAAGGAAGCAATAAACGACTAAACTGATTGAAACGGCGTTTTATTGTTTTTTCTGAGTACCAATTGTAGAGAACTTGATCGAAATTTTATGTGATAAACCATAACATAGCTAAAGGAGCTCGAATTAACTATGATATCAGAGAGTATAATGCCTCAGTGCTTTCCTGATGAATTAAAAATTAAATTAAACGAGTTTTAGAGAATACCGTATGTTATTCGCCCTCTTCACTGCGCGTAATTTATGTCCAGCCCGTTTACGCATTTAAGGACTATATGCCAAATTTCAATTCAATAGGTCTCATCGTGATATTCAAGACATTGCGATCGAGAATTCCTGATCAACGGCAGAGAGGGGTTATTAAGCTTATTTTTTATTTAACGAAGACAGTTCATCGTTTTCATAATTTTGTTGTATAATACATGACAGCATAATTTCTAATTATATCTGTTACTCATGTTTTAATATTGTTATGGTTTTGTTCCAGTCGTGATGGAATATCAAATTTTTAGTTGAATCGCGAATTTAGCGTGCAACTTGCCTGTCCTTGGCGGGTCAAACGCGTCAGTATGTTTTATTCGAGGTTATTAATTATAGCAAGGGATATAATAACCTGGTATTATGCTTTGTGAACTGCATCTCGATTCTAAAGGTAATCATAACATAATAATGCTCGCGATGAATAAGATTGAGACTGCACATTGTAATTTGATTATTAATGGTTTATGCTGGGAATTTGAGTTATTTCAAACTTGTAGTTTACAAAAATAATAAAGAAAAGTAAACACCTATAAATGTCCCACTGCTGAGCACAGATTGCTCACATTTTTTGAGAGAGTTTTGGAGCTGTGAAGAGTCCGCCACGCTGCTCCAGTGTTGATTGGCAGACTACACATGGCCATGAAATGATCAGATATCAGAGTATCAGATAGGCAAGATTCCTCACGATGTATTCCTTCTCCGCTGGGCACGTTGAAAATCAGCAGTAAAAATTGCAGAACAAGTTTAAAGGTACCGACACCGGGGATCGATCTCAGATCTTTCGCGTGCTATGAAATTTAAGGCGAGCTCCGGGCCCCTGAGCTACCGCGATAATAGCTATATAAAAGGCTCATTAATCATTTTGTAGTAAAGTAACTTTACCTGGTATAATAAAGGCTCAGCTGCTGAAATAGTCTTCTAGGCTAAATCACTACTTACTAAGCTAAATAAATAATTTAGAAGAATACTAAATTATAAAATAAATATAAAGTATAGTCACACTGTAGTGGCGTCAGACACAAAATCACTTTGACTTGTCTAAAAACACATTTAATCGAAATTTGTTCTTACTTATAAGATTTAAAAATACCTTTGTCATTACGACAAAAAAGGTACATATTAATAAAGCTAATGAAAATTTAAAAAATGCACATATTGTTGTTTGTAAATATTGTAGTATCTGTGTAAATCATAAATGTATACTACATTAACAAAATGATAATAACTACTGAATAACTGGCTAGCCGGTAACTATGGATCAAGATTTAGTTGAGGGTATATTATGCAATCCTCTTCTGTCTGTACGAATTTCGTTATTCTATTATCGGCCTCGCCACCAATAGAAATAGATGAGTCATCAGGTTCTAAACTAATTACGGACCGCACCGAAAAAAGCGTAACTTAATGCGAGACGAATAATTCAGTCGGGCTTTGAGAGTCATCAAAAATCGCTAAGTCCGCATTCTGTGGAAAATATAATCTTCTGTAATTGGATAATGCCAATAACTGATAATAAAATATGCCTTTGTACTTATGTGAAATAAATTATAACGAAGTTAAAACATTACTTACGCTAATTACAGTGTACATAATATTTTAAAATAGTTGGTCTTTTGTTGGAATTATACAAACAGTCAAAGCGCTTCAGTTTAAAATTAATAAAAAAAAACTTAAAATTGTTTAAAAATCGGTAACGATAAGAAACGATCATGAATTCCAATCTAATGTGAATTTAATTTTGCTATATTTTATAGTAAAATAATGTAGCCAATAATATATCAAAATCGGTCAACTTTGAAAAGCTATGAGGGGACAAATTAAAATACAGACCATATTTACAACATGTGAGTTATAACCCTGGCTTCGCCGCAGTCGGGTAACAATCCTATGACATATTGATTAAATGTGTCCTTTACGTTACACGTTTGTGGCAATTAAAGTAGAAGTGATAAATTATTTTCAACAGTAAAAACTCTCATCAATGACCTTAAACAATTTATACACGTTATTTCCAATGAATGAATAATGACTGATGATAAAATCAGAAACTATTCAAATAAGATACGATTCCCACGAATTTAATCAGTCTCCAACACAAACGATTAAATTGAGTTAAATATCAGAGGAACAGCGCCACTAGATAGTGGCACTGTTTCTCTGATATTATAGTAATAAATAATTGATTTGACAGTAAAGTATTGAATCCCAATGAAAAGATAATCATTTGTAAATAAGATTATGTAACTTAATGATTTCTTATATTTACGCAAATACATTTAAATAAAACTTATTTTGCGGATTTTATCGCGTTTAATTTTAACTATTGATAACCCGACTATTCGAGTGTTATTATTTGAGTTATTTTTACAGCACCCATGATCACGGGAGGACTTAGGTGAAAGATGTCTTGATGTCATAGGTAACCATGAGTTCCTCCAGTTTTTAATAATTATTTTTGGTCCGATCTACGCAAAAACAGCTAATTGTGTCTTAAAAACTTGCAGTGGTATGCTTTATTTTTGGTTTAATTTTATTAATTATAGGATCCCAAGCTGGTTTTCATGAACAAGTCTGCAGTCTTTACCATGTTCTGGATCATCAAAACGATTACATCAGATTTGATAAACCACAAATCCTTGCAAAAGAACACCGATTCCTACCAAGGATGGTTCGCGAAGCTATTAAAATTAAAAAACATCCTAATTGCAATAGAGAAAGTTGTTGGGTACTACCACCAGCTTGGGATTCTAGATTTAATAAAATTAAATCAAAAACCAAGCATACCACTTTCTGCGAAGATTACAATATAATGGATCAAAATTATATTTACAAGCTGAAGGTACTCCGGTTTAGCTATCAGGTCATCTGTCACCTCAGTCTTCCCTTGACCATGGGTAAAGCACTCGAAACGTCGCGTTATAAATAGTAAAAATATACGATCAAATCCGTTAAATTACTTTTATTTAAATTATGTAACGTTCCATTTTAAGTGATACAGTATTTATGAAATTAAATTAATTAATTCCATGATCAATCCTGAATGTGAAAAAGTTTTTTAGTGTGGATCTGCAAGGGATGTACTATTTAAACATTTTTGTTTAAACAAAAAGAATATAATACAATATCCATAAGATCGCAACAGTATGTCAATGTTTTCATTGATATTCTTAGTGAAACTGATAAATACTTGTTAATTTGTACTTCTGTGTCATTTTCTATTTTTATAGTTCAAACTACAGGTGACTTTTAAATTTGCCGAGATAATAATATGAAATATTCGGTAGTGGGATTAAAGAAAAATCATACAAATTGCGAAAACATTTTGTCATCATCATCATTTCAGCCAATCACTACTAAACATAGTCCTCCCTCATAGATTGCCACAAAAGTTTGTAGCTCTCTTTTTGGGGGGATTTTGCTATAGTTGCCAGGCGTTACACTTAGCAGGCGGGTTCGCTGCCACAGTTTACTTCTTCAAATGTTGCAGGAAGATGCTGTTGCCCTTCTCCTAGTTTTCTTTTTCCTCTGTCAACTTTTACCACGCCTGAGGGGTGAGATGAGGTGGTTGATTCTTAAGCCGCCAGCACACGGTGAAATTTTTATTTGTTTAAATTCCTTGTAAAACAAGGAATTTAAACAAATAATTTCTATTTCCGAGTCTAACTTTTAATTTGTGTAATGCAATTTATCCTGTATCTATGTTACTAGCTACTAATTATTTTAGTTATTCATCTTTAATTGAACTGATATAATTTTACTGTATTAGAACTAGTTTTGCTATATTTGAAACTATTTAACGATAATCAGTTTCGTAAGTTAAAATCTGTGTCTTGTAAAGAGAGTAGACTAATGTATAAGCGGGGTATGCGCTTTGTAAAGTTTTTATAGTGTATAATAAAATTATCTGAATCGCTCCAACTGCCATTGACCTGGATTGACGCCAAGTCAAGTTATAACGTCTACAGTTTTTACGATTAAGCTTTCAAACTTTTGGGAATCACTTGAAAAAGAAATTGTTATAAAAATCATAGCTTCTCAGACAGTAGATGAAGACTTTCTTTGAGTACTTTACTATTTATGTTCAGAGCCTCTGTCAACCTCTCATATGGGAAAAAGGCGGGACTATGTAAACGCACATGAAGTTTTTATGTTTAATTTAATTAAAAAGGTTTCATAAAGCTTGACAGCAATATTGTTTTTATTTATTTAGATTATACCTACGTAAACATTTAAAGCAAGACAAGGAATGGCAACACATCAGTCAGGATAGAAAGAAATGCAAGAATTAGGGGAAGATCTTTGCACAGGACTCGAAAAATATACACAATATGGAAAAATATAAAAATATACTTCTATGATAGATGAAAAATAATTAAACTTTTTTGTAGTAATGTTGAACGAGAATAAATTAAGTTTTATACCTCAAATGACTGATTATGTCATATATCATTTGTCTCACGCGAATCAAATAAGTATATATTATATTTGTGTTAATAATTAAACTACAATAATTAGACAGTTAATAAAAGTTTTGTGATGCTCAACTTTAAATTTCGTGCAAATAAAAAAGGCCTGTTTATTATTCACAACAACCTTTTTTTAATTACGTTCAATGATATTCTTTTAATCAATAACTGTGAGGTATTTTTTTTAACTAAAATATCATTATGTTAACTATGAAGATGCTACTTTGCTTATAGGAAAATATATTATTCAACACAATTTCAAGTTTTTTAATTTCTTATTATTTTTAATGTCTACATTTACTCATTGTTCTTAATTAATTACGTTACTAGCTTTATATTTGTGAAGCTTATACTACGATCAAGAAACTTTATAAATATTCTATTTCCAAGTAGCGCAGCGGATGCAGCCACACTTGGCTTAACATCTGCAATGCATGTAAATAAGGCACTACTTACAACGCTCAATGTGATATAAAATTTAAAAAAAAAGTTTCCCTTCAGTAATATGTAAATAAATTATCTAAACTAATAATAATAATATTATAAAGAGGAAAGATTTGATTTTTTGTATGTTTGGTTGTAATGATTTAACTCAAAAACTACTGAGCCGATTTTAAAAATTCTTTCACCTATATACAACTACATTATCACCGACTAACACGAGTTGTATTTAATTTTAAAAAAAACGAGATTCCTACGAAAATTGCTGTGATGTAACTCAAGGTATCAAAAATTTACTGATAAAAGTCATTATTTGGTGTGCGCTACAAAAACTATTAATGGTTAACGAAATTAATTTACTACATTTTCGCAGTACTCATCATTACTCACAAAAAAGTCCGGGAGGCTATATGTCTAACTATTATAGTTAAGTCACAATAACCGCTTTTTGTTCAAATTAGTCTATCAAAACACGGGTA
>DWUL01000054.1:0-12339 GCA_018249735.1 Luehdorfia japonica | reverse complement strand
AAGATAACGCCCGTGTTCACACGTCAGTACAGTCAATGGCTGGAATTCACAACTGTGGCTTTGAACTGTTACCGCATCCGCCGTATTCACCTGATCTGGCACCATCAGACTTCTTTCTGTTCCCTAACCTAAAAAAGCACTTGGGAGGTCAAAGATTTTCGACAAACGACGAGGTCAAAGCAGCTGTAGACGCATATTTTGACTCTAAGGAAGAATCATTTTTTTTTAACGGTCTAAATGCTTGGAAAGGGAGGTGGCAAAAGTGTATTGAACTTGATGGTGATTATGTAGAAAAATAAAAAAATAAAAGATTTAGTATGTGTTTATTTTCTTGGTTAGGCCGAGTACTTTTCAATCCACCCTCGTACCTTGCCAAAATTAGTAATTATTTGGCATATGTAATTTGATTTATACTTAATTTTCGACGTGTCATGACTCTTGGTTAATGTGTATTGTATGTAAAATTGCTCATAATTTACCTATTAGGGACTACACAATTGTAGTGTGACAACTACTGGCATAAAAATATTAAATAGAGATTTATTCTACTTTCACTTAAAATTTCATTAAATTATAGTTTGGTTTTGTTTTTTATATACACTAGTAGAATTCACTATGCACTCTTCCTTAAAACGCGAGACTGTCGCTTATTTGACGAGGCATTAATGACCGAATAAGCAAATATGTTGGTTTAACGGCTCACAACACATTCTTCGAATATTCTGAAAAATAACTGGCGGCTATCTTTTCTTCATATACTTCATGTCAATTTTCAGAGAGTGCCGTTTCAATGTTTCAAAAGACTGTAGGTGAAGTTCTCAAGGGTAATTTTCATGGTAATATATATTATATATCACAGCGATATTTGCGAGAAATAAAGTTTATACCCTCGAAAAGGTAAGAGCATTTTTCCAAAATATGGCGTTAGCATGGACCAATGTCTAATAATTTGAGCTTGAGTAATGTGCATAGAAAGTGACTAAACAAGCAAAACATTCAACCTCATTGTAAGCACAACGTCTGCCCATAACAAATGCTGTGTCACCCAGAACATTTCTGTTTGGCACCACACTGCGCCCGTCGCCCTAAGATATCAGTTCTTAAGTCTCTTATGCTCAGTCATTACGCCCGTTCTCAGTGCCCTTCAAAGCGAAACACAGTAATGTTTGCCTCACGGCAGAATAACTGGCCCTGGGATGGTACCTAAAAGGATTTCTGCTTAGGAATCCTACCACCAGTATACATTCTAGAGATACTGGGTGGAGCAATAAAAAGGGTTGCCTTTATACATAAGTGACAACGAGGCATCCCATGTCAGACACCAGGGTTGACAACTCATTGATATCTTGAATCTTCATGGAGAATGGGTTATAGGTGGCTATGGGCCTTCAGTTAGATATAGTGATCGTCGTCGTCGTCGTTGTTTCAGCCTATCAATACTCCACTGCTGAACATAGGCCTCCCCCATAGATTTCCACAAGTTTGTAGCTCTCGTTTTGGGGGGATTTTGCCATAGTTGCCACGCTTGGCAGACGGGTTGGCAAGCGCAGTTTATTTATTCAGATGTTCCAGCAAGATGCTGCTGTCCATCTCCTGGTTTTCATTTTCCCGCTGTCGACTTTTATGACACCCACGGGATGAGATGGGGTGGTAGATTCTCTTAAGCCGCTACCACACGTGTTCGTATGCCATCCTTACTAACCTAAATTAGTTCCGTAACAAGCTTATAACCTTCACTGCGGGTGCGGCAACAGATCAAGTATAATGATATTAAAATCGTGAAACGAGCCCAAATCTGATATGTCTATGGCGTTGCGGGGGTCGCGCCGAGTGCCACCCATAAAGGGCGATGACCCCGGGGACTAATAAAAAAAAACAAAATGAAATAACTGCCAAAAACTTTTGATTTCTACAATTTTTCTTTGTTTTATTAACTGAGCATCGATAATTTCTTTTTTTGATTAACATTCAGTTCCGGCCCTTTGTAGGTAGAGTAAGGACACAAACATAATTGAAATTTTACTCGCGAGTTAATGACACCTTTCATTCATCTTCAAATGTATTTAACTGTTTAAATTGGAGTTTAAAAATTTTATTACTTTTAATATGTACATGCGGGTAATAAAAATTAGTAATTGATACGCCCTCTGTTTGGCTAAGATGTTAAGTTTTTTTTTTTTGCTAAATATTTTCATATGTATTACACAGGTATTCTAACAGTAAAATAATTTTTAGAATTGATCAAGCATTACTATCTGTACATAAGAGAACAGAATTATTTTAAACGAATGTAAATGATTTATATATTACTCATTGAATGTCTTTTTTTTCTACTACTCTGGTTCGCAAAAAAACTAGCAAGAAACCCAACGGGAAATATTTCTTTGAAGTGTCTTACTTAATAATTTTAGTTAGTATCACCCGAATACATACACACTACAATAATATTGTAATACTAGTCTTACAAATTTGGATAAGAGTAGATGTGGCTTTATGAATATAAGTGAGAGTGTGTGTGTGCGCCTAGTATTTTTATATCTCAATACACTGCACAATGATCCTTGGTGATGCTATACGAAAAGTTGTAGGCGTTAAAGTATATATTAATTACAAAAAAATAATCTATATGTAAGGAAATCCATATTTATTATTTGTTCTAGATATTATTTTTATAAATTGTATAATTCGAATTCGATCTTACTGTAGGTACGGCAGATTTCGACATCCGCGAAAGTTTCCAATTGACAAATTGAATCTGTGATTGGCGCAAAAAACAATGTAGTGATGTGTGTACTGTGTATTACCGGAAAACCAAGAACCGAAATAGTAATTTTAGTTCACGCCAATATTAGCTTCATTTGCGATTGCCAATTCAAGATCCACAACTCTGTAGGCGGGCACTTATTTATGTAAGAAAATGTGAATTAAACAATATTTCAGTCTACCTGATGGTAAGTGACGACTGTGACTCATAAACCACAGCTTTTTTATTAGAATTGACGATACGAGTTGTTGTGAGTGCTCTTGGTAGATATAATTTTTAGATGTGACAAAATAAAAAAAAAATTACCTGATTGTAAGCGCAATGACTGCCCATAACAAAAACTATGTCACCCTGAACATTTCTGTGTAACACTACACTGCGCCCATCACCCTGAGACATCAGTTCTAAAGTCTCATATGACCAGTGATTACACTAGCTCACAGTGCCCTTTATGCCGAAACAGTAATGTTTTCCAGCAGCTTCACAACTGAATAACTGGCCCTGACTACTGGATTAGGAATCCTACCATCAGTAAAGTACCTGCCTGCCAAGTCATAGGCTCCAGGTTTTAATCTCAGGTTGTATTGCCTTTGGCATATAATGTCAGAGACATGGTTGAAATCTGCTAGGAAAACGTCAACAAATCAATTTCTGGTTTTGTTCTTTTTTTACTTAAAGTTGAAAATTCATCATAACTTGTAATTAGAGCATAATGAAATTTAGTTTTGTTTTTAAAAATTGGCATTTATTAAGTTACATATTAGTTTAATGTCATAAGTAAATTAATAATTCTTCAGGTTTGTAGGGCACTGAAAAATATACAATAATCAATTCATTTTAATAACTCATGAGATTATTCAAATTAGATTCAAAAGATTCTAAAAACAAAATCTGTGCTCATAATTCTCCTATTGCAAGTCACCCCTCATGAAATAAAACTTATATGAAATTTAAAATGAATGCGAAAATATACTTGTATTTTTCAATTTGTATTTAGGTTTTTAATTAACTTGGGTAAAGGAGATATATTAACAATATTAGGAGAACTGAGTTGCTTTCCGGTTTTTATAATTGTAATAATGAACTCATAACCTGGATACAGAAATTTCTGTAAACCATTGTCCCAGACTTGGCTTTGTTCCACTGAACAGTAAATAGTAATAACAGGATTAGCAAAATAAATTTGTGACATGGGCTTCATTTGAGATACATTAGCTTCAATAATAGAACCCCAATCAACAAGTTGAACTAAGGCTTTGTCCTCAGGAACAGTAATTTTACTTATAATTGCACGCTCATACCTACCCAACTGTGAGACAAAAACGCTTATAGGTTTACTTTCTTTCATGTCTTCAGATCTGAGGCTACATTTCTCTTTTGAGTACCACATAAGGTTCTCTCTTTCTTTGATATACTCTTTATAATCATCTTTTTCAGCAACATAGAAACTATTCAGGTCTTTTCCTGATTGTATTCTAACATGTAAAGTGTCACCCACCTTTAGTTTCTTGTAGGTATAATAATGTTTCTCTTGCCTTAAAGATGGAATTCGGCTAATAACATTTTCACTATAACCAAGAGTTGTGTATCCTGTTAGTGCCAGCATTGTCGCTATATTGTCAGGACAAGTATTTATCATTTCTACTATAAGCTTATCATGGGTCTTTCCTCTAATTATTATCTTTGCTCTCTCTTCACCAACAAAGCATTTCATTGCATTTACAACTTTATTTGTCCATTCATCTTCTTTTGGTTTGCAATCAGCTAATTGACAGTGGGTAGCTAAGGGCGGAGTGTTTAATTTATGGCGAGGCTGATAAATCCGTCTAAGTGATATAGATTTCTCTAAACAGCCAAAGTCAGTGGAAAATATATCACATTTTAGGTTATCTTCATTTATTTGTAATATCTGCCCTCTACAGTAGCATTTAAGCATTTTTGATTTGTAAATTATCATCATTTGTAACTGTACTTCTGATGCAGAAGCTTTCTCTCCACAAGCCTGTATTGTGGGCATATACATCCTGTATGAAGTAGGCCGTACATAAAAACTGTGTGGATTATTAATATGAGTGACGTCTACCCAAGAAGAAGACCCTATATCAAAATTATTGGTTGTGATTTTCTGCATCAGCTCTATTATGGATTCCATTATAATATGAAAATTAGTAATCCACTTTTATGTTGTTTCAACTGACTTTACATGAATATATATTTCATTAATACAGACATTTTTTTATTAAAGTGAATAGAACGACCAAACATCAATAAAGGATTGTTCTTAATCAGATTAAGAAATCTTAAATCACGTAACTGAGTAATTATTGTATAGACTTGAAGTAAGTTTAAAACCTTTGATAATTATAAAACCTCGTAACTACAGATTAACTTCGTTACAGTAAGAAATTATTATGAATAAACAGAACAAAAAGCAATAAATTATAATTGTATTTTTTTATTTTTATTTAAATATGCTGAAACAGAAAAAATAATACAAAAGTCAAAAGCAGTGTTGCTAGTGGCAGTTCTTAAAATAATACGAAAATCCTACTACCCTACTTACCATAAAGGTAGGTAAAAAAAGAAAAAGAGTAAAATATGTATTGCCAAAGAACTGTGGTATTACTTAGGATGTGCATGTATTTTTATATGCTCATTATTAATATCTATATATAAAAACCATCAAGATAGCATGAAGTTAATCTTTTTTTATAGGCTCTAATTTTTTTATCCCTTTTGCTCCAAGCCTTGCAATGCATTACACGTACAACTCACATAAATATATTTGATTTTGTGTAATTTTACCATGCAGGCGGGATATGCAATGGGACTATTTGCACCATATAACCTATTTGGCGGTTTGGGATTCTATATCAGTAAAAAGGTAGGGAACAGTACAATGTGAAAGGTACGCCAAAGGTACACATTTTCTATGATAATCAGTATATTAAAAACTACTATCTGGCTACACTAACCATAAGTAAGATAGGCTAAGAAAGAATAAGAAATATTTCGACTTTTGGCGCCAAATCGAAAAGTGGCAGTAGTATTTTTATTTAATTTTGTAACTTCTGTGTACATTTTGTTTTGATGTTTAATATTGATATCATTTAATATGCAGCAAGTGCTCCTGAAAGTGTACAGTCATTGGAAAATTCAATTCAAGACCTAAATTGTTTTTCGCTTTGTCTCCATCAGTCCAGCAAATCTTCAGTAAAAGTCAAGTATCATTTTACTGGCGATCAAAATTTTGAAATCCTGCTGCTTGAAGTTTGTATACTTGGATATGTTACTTAATGAATAAATAAATAAAATAAATCAGAAATTTATTATTATTTTTACACAATAAGACATTACTCATCTCGATCACTTATAATAACGATTACATAATTTTTGTACCCCTCAGATCTTAAGATTCTTTAAGCAATGTTTGAAGCATGTTAATGTATCATGGAAAATGTATTATTCTCTATCCGAGAGTTCTTTCTAATTTTACCCGATTCCCGTGAATAAGTGAGTGAGTAAGAAATTAGTGATAGGATTCGTATGCGGGAAACCGGCTGGCTAGTTACCACGGTAGTGTCAGCTTAACTAATCACTTAAGGTGATGAGCGCAGTGGCCCACTCCTAAATATTATGGGTGACGTTGAACTTACAACCAGATGATTTGTTCATTCTAGTCATGTTCTTCTATAAAAAAAGCTACTGGACTAATAATGTACTACAACTTATTTATAATTTGACATTCATATTTATAATTTGACATATAATTTGATATTGCATACGTAATTTGATATCTAAATTAAATGAATAAAATAAAATAAATTTTACATTATTTTTGCCAATTCGTCGTGAATTTCAATTAAAATTTCAGAGAATTGTGGAATACGTAAGATAACGGACAAACCTCATAAATATACCAGCGTAAAAAAGGGTGACGAGCAGTAGGATCTTAGGCGATAGGGATTTGGTAATACAACTACAAATCTGACAGCTTTGCGTGACGATCGAACGAACGGCGAATTCTTCCACCTTCGAAGAAGCTGTCTTTTGCTGGACGTATAAGTCGCGTCCAGCAAAGCTATTAGCTTAGAGCCTGATAATGTCGACTGATTTCATGCATTTGCGGAGAATTAGCAGCGATAATGAATTCATGAAACAATTTGATTCAAATTTTTTGGCACTATCTTGGAAATTTCCTGTAGTTACTGTATATTACTGAATATGTTTCTTATTATGGTATAATTAATTATATGATAAAAATGAAAGGTAAATGACAATAGTCGTAGCTAAAAAGGAAATAACGTGGGGAAAATTCAGGTAAATGTAACAGATACGAGCTAATAGGGGCATTATAGTGCACTAAATGCAAAATTTCAAAATTTTTGTTAGGGATTTAGCATTTAAGTAATAACAAAAATATTTTTTAAATATTTAAAAAATGTACAAATTTTCATCAAAGTATAAAATAGCGTTGTTTGAGAACCTCGATGAACATCGATAAACTTTTACTCGATTTATTAGCTTTATATTATAATCTGTGGTGGAATACAACATACAGCGAAGGTTTCTATGTTTTTCTTATTACCACCTATTATTACGAATTTTGTTAAGATTGCACTTAAATAATATTGGTAAACAAGTCCGTACCTTTCTTCCTCTTCTGCGATTTCTTTGCTGGACGTAGAATGTTTAGATTTGGATTTGTTTTCCATTTTCATTGTTTTTATACTTTTATGTTAAATTGCCACAAATATGTGAATCATTGTGCGATTTGATCATTGTCTTAATAACATATTGTTCAAAACACAATACTCTTAAAAGGCTTCCATAAATAATAAGTCATAAAACTTCTTTAAATTTTGAATAGGTTAGAACTAGTGTCACTACAGTACAATACACAACTGACATTTAGGTGTGGCGGACAAAACATTGTATTGCCTTCATTTGAGCGACCGAAAAATATATTACATGAATACATATTAATTTTTTTTCTCAATTATTTTTAAATTTGTAGATATTAATAACATTAATAATTTTAAATCTACCGTTCCGTTTTAATACACCACAGCGAAGAATAGTTTTATATCGTTTTCTTTATTGTATAAATGTATCCGGAAACTGTTATATTAGTTAGACAGACCAACTGTTAAGAATTGGAACGTCACTGTTTGAATATGTTATTAACTATGGAGTGTAGAGATAAAGAGCGACGACTCATATATACTATAGAACGATTCACGTAAAAGTGTCCGACAAATGCACAGAATAAGGGTTCCAAAAATTACGAAAATGGTATGTAATGTAATGTGTAATGTAGCAAAAAGTATTACAAGGAATTTACTAAAATGTAAAAGGTTGTATAAAAATAAAAGTTGTTCATAAAAGTACCTACTGTAATGAAAAAGTCAATTGATAACGTATTGCAGTGAAAGTTAATGCAATAAACACTAAAAACGAGACAATAAATATAATAAGATTTCAATTTTGCTACAGTGGCGCCATCTTAATTTGACTCGATTTCTCTGACACACTTATTATACGCAGTCGTTCCTCTTTACGTCTACTTTCCATATAAATAACATTAACAAATCTTAAGACTGGGGTTGGATTTCTATGCAGGAATCCGTCTGGGTATTTACCACCTCAGGGCCAGGGTTTTTCTGCCGTGAAGCAGTAGTGTGCAAACATTACTGCGTTTCGGTTTGAAGTCCAAGTATAATTACTGGGCATATTAAACTTAAGAACTAATGATTCAGGGTGACGGGCGCAGTATGGTGTCACACAGAAATTTCCTGCGTGACAGCATTTTCTATTCTACTTACTTTTAATTTACCATCAGGGGAACGTTTTTCTCGTTTCGTCACTGTATCCAATAAAAAATATTACTGTTTCCTCACAACGTTTTCCTTCACATCCGAGTACATATATTTGTTTATAATTAAACGAAAGATAGTGTGTGATAGTAGACATACATGTACTTTGACTTGCTTATGAGATATAACACATTTGACTTAAAATAAATTTATATTTTATGATCTTTGTATATGACCTCGACTCCATAGTGTCTGAAGTATTTTAATCTATAAACAGTATTTATTACAGAATATACTATTTCCATTTCTTTATTTTCTCGATGACAGCTCCTGTGAAAACTTGAACGAGCGTCTTTTTTACATTATGTATGCATTATTTTATAAAAATATGACGTTTACACACGTACAAGGTTATACCAGAGTCGGAGAAACCATAGGGATGGAGCTATATCGATAAACGTAACACGATAACAGACCCGATATTTTTTTTTATTTATTTATTTTAATCCAAATCTCATGAATCGTAGCGATAATAATCATAGCGATCGATATCACTACTTATTTGGTCACAACACTACAACTATTAAATTAGAACTGTCATCGAGAAAATAAAGAAATGGAAATAGTATAGGTGCTTTCTTCAATTGGCAAGTCACTTAAATTATGGCAACGAAATATATGGAGATCCGCACGTAAAAGAAAAGCTACTCACATTTATGTAAAACTTTTACATAATAATTTCTTACATTTACGGAAATACTACACATTGAATAAAACAAAATTTGCGAATTTTATCGCGTTTGATTTTTAATATTTATTTGCGGCGTTTTGAGCGCTTCGCAGTACCTACCTATGGTCACGCGTGGAATTATATGTACGTCCTGAAGCTGTAGTTAATCCGCGCTACCTTCAGTTTTTTAATTATTAATTTACAAATATACAGTTTGTAACGTTATTTTTCCATCCGATGCTAAGTGGGCACTGAAGCTGTTAGATATCTTAACGTACATCTATCCTCAATTCGTGTAGGTGTTGCCACTTTTAAATTACTTTAATATATAGATTCCTTACTTGTAATTGTAATTTTAACTTGCCATTATTTCATTGAGTGTGTTTACTAATCAAATCTAGATATAACTAACTATATACGTTCTGCTTGTGAATTTTTGTACCGTTATTAATAACAGCTTAAAAATATTCTCAACAAAAGTAATTATCGACAATATTGTTTCACAAACTCGTTAGTGTAGGCAGGGCACTGCATTATATGAATTACGCGCACTAAATAATCGACTAAACGTGCTGCGTTTTTATATCTAATCCACAAACATATGTTAAGATAATTCCGCGGAATTCTCTCTTGTTTCCGCTGTCTCTAGTTACACCGAATTATTCGGTTCGTGTCTAATAGGCCATTGTTAAGTTGCTCTTATCTGTTACAGATCTGAAGATAAGTGTGAAGAGAGGCGAGGTGTAACGCGTGAGTATATCAAATTCGTTTAATTGCTGTGCTGCCTTAGGGCCTATTCACATAAGCGTGAGTATTAGCGTGTGAAGGCGTTTATGGGCTTGTAACGTATGACGAAACTTTTATCGAATTCTTACTGATTTTGCCATTATTGTAATTAACACAATATATAACGAGTTATTGTGTCAGTACAAGTATTTGGGTCACTTTTTGAGTATTTTTGTCAAAGACTATCTTTCATTTAATGTGCTTGTAAATAATATAATATCTTGAGTACTGCAGAAAAAGATGGTAGTCATGGTCATAATGTCATTTAAATCACAAAAATACTTCTGGAATTTTAAATAGGAATGAAAATTACGATAACTTGTGTTAGCTATCCTTAAATAATTGAAGGATTATTATGAAGAACATTTCTGTTCCCCTTTGAATTTGCCGTCAGCTTGATTGAACATGCAGCCATTTACAAGTTCTAAAAATATATTACTATTTAATACTTCTACATTTTGTTGTCAACCATTTCAGGAGGGAAGCAATTAAAAAAATCTTTAGATCCATCTTAAGGACTTTAATATGCATAATCTGTACATTTGCATTTTAACATCGTAATCAGGACACTTTTATTCAAATATGCGACACTTGTGTAAACTGTCCAAGTCAAGTCCCCGAGATTTGTTTTAGGATTTGTTTTGCATGTTTATTTAGAACTAAGAACCCGCATGCGATTTTATCCATGATTTCTTCGCGAGTGTTGGGTGAATTTTAATGGAGTATGGTTTAAAATGTAACTACTTAATGTTATTCAGGAAGTGTACATGGAAATGGATTTCGAAACTAAAAATAAACTAGTTCTTAAGCTCTAACTGGTGAATACATTACTGCAAACGTAATGTTTATTTATGTTTTTCAATAATTTTGGAATAATATGCGTAGCGTGATTATAATAAGCCACTGAATAGTATACTGTTGGAGATACGACTCTATCAAGTTGGGAGGATCTATCGTATTACCGACTCTTGGCGCCGTACCAGACTCCTCACACCTTAGACGCTGCTCCCCGACACTAGTTTGGATAATTTACTCCTTGCTTATTTGAAGTAGTTATTCTGATATCACCCAGAGGCCACTAGAATTTTCTAGCAATTTCATTGGACGACTTTTACGACACCTACGAGACGATATAGCATAATAGATTATTATACGCCGCCACCATATGATCATGAAGTTCAATTTCTGGGGAAATGTTTAGAAAGTACGGAAAGGCAATAATTAATTTCTTCTTCTATATTCAATTTTGAAGATTTAAATTTTTCAAAATGTAATCAATATTGTTTCTACTACGTAATACGTCTTGAAAATATTGTACGGGATCAACAGAGTCCTACGATCAAGTTTATTTTATTTTAAACCGTCTTCTTCTTCTTTTATGATCTTGGCAATCGGCTACCAAATCGAGCCATTTTTGCCAATGTCGAGTTATCATTTAATTGTAATAAGGATTTATATTATTAACTTATATTATAGTTAACCTTTGTTGGAATGATGAATGGTGATGAAGATGAACATTTGTTGGACTGATAGAGACAAAACTAAAAATACAATTTTGTTTTTGAATTGAATTTTTCAATTACTGTACACTTTCACGAGCACTTGCTGCATTATAAACTATCAATATTAAACATCAATACTCAAAATATACACAGAAATTACAAAATTCAATAAAAACACTACCGTCACTTTTCGATTTTGCGCTAAAAGTCTTATAAAACCTTTACGTAAATTGATTGATTACAAAAACAAAAACGGTAAATATAAGTTTAATGATATAAAGCAGTCATTAAAAAATGAATGCCAATATTCGGTTTGCAAGTTCGTATTCCGCACGGGAGTAATATTTGTACAGCCTGCGGATTTTTCCGGGTGTGGGTAGACACCTTGATACACCGACAGGTATGTGTATTCACGTCTGTAAATGTCACGATACAAGATAAATCCTAGTGTCAGGCGCCATTCAAAAAAAATACACAGATAAGGCCAAAAACAAACTCTACGACGAGTGAGGCTAAAAATACAACGAAAGGCTTTAATACCCACCGTACACAAGTAATAAGCCTCTCTGTACTTAGATAAAATCATATTGAAGTTTAGGTTTCAAGACTGTTATGTGGAGATAATATATAGATATTTTATTACTTCCCAAACTTATATGTCACACGATACGATGTGTTCGTTGAGCCATACGATTTTCATGCATGTACATTTTTTTTATATTATAAAGTGTCGAGCAATTG
>DWUL01000053.1:0-12426 GCA_018249735.1 Luehdorfia japonica | reverse complement strand
CCCCAATTCTACTAAGCCAATCGCTTCAAAATGACAATGACATTGTTGCAGAATGACAATTTTTGGTATTCTACTGACACATCGTTTTTCAATGATCGCCCTGCTATGACAATGACGACCATTTTAAAACGATTGTGAAACCATGGTTACATTTCTTATTCTCTTATGATTTGCATGTTCTAAAAATCATTTGAATGTCACAGTATTTATAATTTACAATTTAAATGGCTACACATGTTAGATTCCTTCCTGTGGTAGGTTAAACAATGCCTTGTTAAACAATTCCATTATCATGTCATTGTCATGCTATTGAAACTTTAGCAGCATTGGAAATTAGCAACAATCGTAATAGAATGATAATGGTATGGTATCATAATAGTTTTACTTATTAAATAGCGGAATCGGGACCCCGGTGTCAAGTCAATCAAAAAATTCCTTTCACTCACCAATGCGTGATGAGTTCGTCCCTGACGACTTGCGAGTGATTGTATTTGATGATCTTGGCGACCGCGGAGATGGCGTTCTCTGTGGCGTTGAGATTCTCGACGGAGCGCGAGTCGGGCGCGGCGACCACGTCGGCGAGCAGGCGCGCGGCGCGGGCGCAGGCGGGCGCGAACTGCGCGCCGCCGAACTGCGCCAGCACGCCGCAGCCGTACGCCGCCGCCTGCCGCACCTCCGCCTCCGCCGCGACCAGCCCGCTCAGCATCGGCTCGAGGAATATGTCTTGGTATTTTACGCACGCCGGACCTGCCAAAACGATATATACACAAAGTCACGCCTTTGTCCCATATAAGGTAAGGGATAGGTTAAGGCCACTCATGTAGCTCACTTTTCCTCGCGGGAAACGACACGTGACATGTGGCGAACCACGTGGCCGACATTTTGGTACGAATAAAAAAAAATCCAAGATCACTAGTACAGCATTGCATATTATGCAGGAATAAAGACTATCCGTACAATAGCTTAGTCGCCTCTTACGAAACCTCGGTAGGAAAGAAGTAGGTGCTATTCTACTCCGTCGGACATCTATTGGCTATCGGCAAAACGATACACATTTTTTTTAAATTAACTTAATTTTAACTATTCTTAACCGAACAATACGAGCGCTTTACAGCACCCATGATCACGAGAGGATTGTGATGTTAGACGTCCAGGTGTCATAGTTAGTACAGCCTGCTTTAAGCTTTTAATAATTACTTTTTGTATGCTTTTTGCATAGATTGAATTATTATATGTACAATATTCGAGTAAATAAAAGAAATCATTAGCATATTTTTGTCGATTTCACTTTAAAAAAGACCATGGAAGCCAACAAAACACTTTCCTATCCTCGTCATTGGGCAGTCAGGAAGTAATCTCAATTGGCGCCACCATCGCATGTGTTTGTTACTGTTCGTTTTACTGTCTTGTAAAATATATTTACTATCGTAAAAAGTAATGTTGACAATATAACACTACAACGAATATGCGCGACACGGTGATAAACAAAGCAGTGAGTCTTCCCTTTATTATTTTAAATCTGATAACAGAAAATGTAATATGTAAAACTTTGATCAGTATGGGGATTGCGGTAAAAGCTCAAAAACGGAGGGGCGCAGACCTTAAAGGCCGATATGAGCAATTTTTAAGTTTCCATATTTGCTTTTTCTTACCTCCAAATTCAATGACATCATCGAAAATACAAATGGCCCATTGTCTGTCAGCATATGGACGGCCTGGAGCCAGAAGCTGCACGAGATGCGGCAGTAGAGAGTCTAGATGCGGGAAAAAGTTTTCGCGGTAAGCAGACATGAGAGCATGTAAGACATCAGCTACTCGGGACAGTCCATATACATCTTCATTATCCTCATCAGCTAGCTGCTCTTCAACAACCTGTTAAAAGATAGATAAATAAGAAATAGTAGGACAATTAGAATAATAATGAAGTAATCTTTGTCTAGTATCTAACATTTTTTTAACAGATGTACTACTTCCTCGTCTGTAAAAAAATTTAAAACTTAAATTCTATAAGAACAGACTGTGTTGCCTTCATAATAATTCACTTGCTGTCATTATCCAGAAATTTTAATATATATTCTATAAATGAATAAATACCTCATCATAATCCTCATCGGCACGTTTCTGGCGACGTTCGGTGGCGCGTTCGAAGTGTTCGGTAAGTAGTTTGTTGAGAATTCGAAGAACCTCCGCCATAGTCTCGTCTGTAAGGCAGCCGGCACCCAAGAGTTCAATACACTGCAAATATTTATTTGACATTTAATACAATACATATTTGTGGCAGTATTCTATAGCTGTAGGATTGCAGAGTCACGAAATGTCTTAGATTTTTGTCTGAAATTATTCCAAAGAATATGAAAAAAAATTTTGCATACAAAATAATATTATTTTTATAAAGTACATATCTTTGACAATGAAATAAAAACATACCATTTTTATTTACAATTCCCTCTTACCTTAGCCAGACTATTAAGAAGTTCCACTTGCACCTCTTGTTCAGGTTCGGAATCAATTGCTTTAAATAATTCAGGCTGTATATACGCCCACATTCCCTGGATATACTGCGGACCACGTGTTCTAGCACATTCCAACAAGTATGGTAGGGACTCCGCTGCGGCCGTGCGTACATTGTCGTGGAAGTAAAACTTTAGCATAGGCACCATAAGTTTGACTACGTCTTCGGCGTAATCAGCGAACGCTTCCTTCAACTCGCGGGCGTAACACACAAGCATGTCACAGGCAGAAGCTTTGTCTTCAAGACCTTTTTAATTATTTAAATAAAAAAAACTTAAATCAGTAACACCTTTGTATCATTAACATAAATAAAAGTAAGCATTAAAGTAACAAGTAGCCTATTGGGAGAGGCCTATGCCCAGCAGTGAGCTGCCGCAGGCTGATGATGATGGTGATTAATGTAAGTTTCATTTCAGTGTTTTGGAGCCGGGAAGTCCTCGAGATATTTATTATTTCTTAGACATGCAGGTTCCCTCCATGCATTGCAGTCATTTGGTAAATCAGAACAAAAAATTGCAATTAACAATTTTAGTGGTGCCAGCATCGGAAATAGAAACTATGAAATTTAAAGCAAGCAGCACCTAGCCCCTGACCTAACATTGTATTATTAAGACAGGTAAATCTTTGAGCGATGAGATTATTATTTGATTATTTGCTTTCTAAAATAATTTCAGTAATATTTCACTAACAAACTCCGTGTAAACAAAAAAGCAATAGTTCCAAAATATTTCTCTTCCCATGTGTTTCACTTTTTTATTGAATTCCTTAATGATAATATATATAGTGATGACATCTTATATTAAAATGGACGAAAATAATTACCTGCAGTTTTGATGCCAAAGTTTTGTTGTTCACCAAGAGTGACAAAGTGCCAGTCGAGATCTCCTTCAATACTCTTGATCTCATCATTGTCAAGCAAAGCCACTTCTGGCTTCATGGCTGCTGTACGCATTACGGGTTCCATTACCATTGGCAGATAACGAGCAAACTTTTTGCCTGATAATTATAAAAAACTGTTTATTAATATAAAACTTTAAAACATAAAATAAAATTAATCAATTGGAATATCTGTGCTGTAATATGGCCTTATAATTTGCAAAGTAATTTGTCACTAGAACCAATAGTAATAAATCAAAATAATTTTTACACTAAACTTGAAACTTAGCACATGGGGACATTAAAATAGCAATGACTTACCCATAATTCTGCAAATTCGTGACCAAGCAGAGATGAGGAATGATGTTTGTGGGTCATCAGGAGGCAACTGTTCGCCCTCTGTGTGTGTTTTTAACAAAAGATCCATTACTTCTGAAGCATCAGACATAAATTTCTCTTCACCAACAGCCAGACCTGAAAATGGTATTATAATATTATTAATAATTCCATGCACTTGAAGATTTCATTACTAACATGAAGTAGTAAATACTTTAATAAACAGTACATATTGGTAATGAATAATGATGTAATAAGATAGAAGTTATTTATATTTAGAAAGATGCAAGATGGCAAGCCATCAAAAACACAGCATATGATCATTTTGAATGTTTGTACATAATAGAATATACAATAGAGAATAGGGGCGTCTAGGCAAATGATGTGTTAATGATAACAGTAAAAATGGATATGTATGTAATCAAGAAAAGTATAAAAAATACTATGACCTATGTATATAAGAAAAAAGGATAATTACAAAAAGTTGCTGACCTATAAGACTGACACATTCAATGGTTTTGCCACGGAGTGTCTTGAATTCTTCAGTTGTTGCATTAGCAATAATATATTTTAGGCAGGGCATCAAGCGATCATAATATTGTACGAAATCTTTTTCCACTGTATCTGCAACGGATGCTATTGTGGTCACAATCTGTTCTAGCACAAGCTTTGTGCCTCGTTCCACCAACTGAAAGGTAAAAAAAGGGTTTTGAATTATATTAAAAGAGACAAAAAACAATTCAAACACTATTACATCTATCTTTCTTGTGTGTGATATGAGATCCCTGACTTTCTATAGAAGAGAGAGAAAGGGAGCAATTGCCACATTTACTTTACCAATGCTATGGAGGCGGCAAAGTCTGAAAGATGAAATTGTCACCAACGAACATTGGACTTATTCTACTGAAGTAGTTCTCTAGACATCCAATACAATAATGTTGTTCAGAATGCTGTTGGAACTACAATTCTATAAATTCTTTTTTCCAGAGACAGTAATTGTAGTGTCCTGCTGCTGGCAAATTTAGAGGCAATATACTTAAGCAACTAGGTAGAAGATGTTGTTAGATAAATAAATATTGGCTCACAGCAACTCTCAGTCTATTTATAAACATAGTAACATATGTTGATACATGCAGAAATTCATTAAAATTTTATTATCTTTTAATTATTTAATTCACTACTAATATCTATAAACTAAAAAAAATATATAGTTATATAATAGTCTAGCGATATAGAATAGTCAAACTAGTAAGTTAATTTAATGTTAAATTTGTTAGAGTCCACAAACAGTCCCCATGACTCATAGTTTATCAAGGAAATGACGTAAAATATTGACTCACTTCCTGGTAATACAAGATGTACATTCACTTCTCATTATGTAACAGTATGTCCATCAATTTAGTAAAAAAAATTGTCTTACCTCTTTGAATTTGGCAGTCAAAATAACTTCCAGCTTGTTCATCAAAGGCCCAAGATATTGAGTCAAAATAGGTTTCGGACAATCCTCACTAAAGTTTACTAAAGCAGCAGCCGCATGAGCCTAAAAAAAAGAGAATGAAGAGAAAAAGGTTAAAAAAAATCACTATTTTCTTTTAAGTAACATAGTCCTAAAACTGAAGGGCCAAGGTATCTTCTCATAAAAGTTCACATGCTGCTCCAGTAATGGAAGGCTGACTTTAGTTTTGAGAACCTTGATGTGTTAAATATTAATAATGAATATTTTATATTAATTCATCCATCAAGTATCTCTGTGTTTTCAAAAATTATCTTGGTAACACATAATAGGATCAAACTAATTACTCTGAAATTTAAAAGGAGTGCCCGGTTGCAATGCTACGATTCATCTTATAAATAATAAATGAGCATAAATTTTAGATTCAAAGTCAAAATTTGTTTATTAAATAAGGCTTGTTTACTGCTCTTATGAGCGTCAAAAACTACACGGGTTCAAAAATGACCTTCTCAGAGCGAGAAACTCCGGGGGTATTCCTTTTTTTTAATGCCATATTACACAACAAGTCATTAATATTACAAAAAAAAGTGCAAAGTATGAGTTATTTCCACACATCTTTGTCCTCTATATAATTTATTTTATAATACGCTTTATCATTTTTGATATAATAGAAAAAAATTACCTGCACGCGGGGATTAGCGTTATCATCCAAAACTAACAAAAGACCAGGTACCACTTTGGTATGGAATTTCTTTTCGAAAATAGGGGCAAAGTCAGTAGACATCTGTCCAATCGCGTTACAAGCTGCGTACCGAACGCGGGGATGCTGTGAAAAAAATTATAATCATAAATTTCTATTTAATATGTGTTTATTGATCAGATTATGATTATAAAACAAACAGTAACTCTAACTAGTTTGCAGTTTAATAACTTACTTATATTATTATTTTCTAATTCTGCTCAAAGTCAAAATTTCTTTATACAGTTTAGGATTGTATAAAGCCTTTATAAATGTCAAAATTTACACCAGTTCAAACTACTCTCTCACCATAATAAAAAAATCTCTAGTTCTTTAAAATATAACTTACTGAGTCAGTAAGATAAGTAAGAACAGCAGACACAACTTGCTCTAACATCTGTTCCATCTGCTTGTGACAACCCTCACCAGCTGACGAGACAGCCATGAGTGCTGCATGTCTCTTTCTCCAATCTTCAGAGTTCAACATTTCAGACACTTGCCCCACAATCAGCCCCAACATTATTTTCCCTCCAAGACCACAACACATACGGTCTAGAGCTGACTCTGCTGTTACATAGTTCCTGAAAATTCATAATTATTATAACATTGTATTGCAAAAAAATATAATACTATATAGATTCAATGACATAAATTATCAAATTTTTCAAATTATAGTATTATAAATGTAATTGTGTGTTGGTATGTGGCGGCGGCATAAGAGAATCTACCACCCCATCTCTTCCCTTGGGTGTCATAAAAGTCGACAGAGAGAAATTAAAACCAGAAGATGGGTTGCCCATCTTATCAGTTGCAGTATCTTAATGGAACATCTAAATAAATAAACTGCGGTTGCCAACCCGCCTGCCAAGCATAACAACTATCGCAAAATCCCCCCAAAATGAGAGTCACATACTTTTGTGGCAAACACCTATATTTTCACCAGTGGACTAGTGATAGGCTGTAATGATATGTAATTGAGGGACTGACATCCAAATATAAAATGTATATAGAATGCTAATTATCTCATTATTGCTCTTGTAAGATTTATTGTGGCAAAAATATTTGAGGATAGTTATGCCAAATAATATAAATCTTACTGTACAGAAAATTTTTATTACATGAGTACATATTATATATTTTATTTTAAAACAGGAAATTTTATTTATTTTCACTCAATCATCAATTAAAATTATAACATATTAGGTACTACGGCAATTTAATTGGGTCAAATAAATTAAACCGCACATTGTTGTTTGCAGGTAAACACAATATAACATGAAATCACAAAGAAAAAAACAGCCGTTTCATACAAAATTTTGTCAATCAAAATTTATGGAGTAGTTGATTTTTTGTGTTTCTTACATCACTATACCATTATATAGATTGCATATGTTAGTGTTGTTTTGTTGTACAAAATGAAATAGATCTGTTCTTCTTTTCTTACAACATCAGCACATCCAGCCTGGTTAGCATGTATCGAGAGCTTTGTGAAGATAACCATGGTCAGTAATGACAAACTATAAAAAATCAATAGTTAAAATTTGATGCAATTACTCACAGATCGTTATCGTCATCGGCGACGTCGTCCTGCACAGCCCAATCGGGCTCGTCATCAAGCTCGCACATCATTGAGAGCACGAGAGGTGTCAATCTGCGTATCGCGCCTGGCACTTGCTTGCGTACCATCGCTGGCGCTGTCTCGCACAGAGTTACTAATGCTTCTAGTGCCAGTTGGCGCCAGGTGTCGTCTGCGTCGGTGTCACTGATGACCTTTAAGAAAATAATATTTGATTTATTTTAAGCTTCAAAATTACAATATTATTATACCATAAATGTTGTTGGATGGAGATACGAAACAATAGAAGTTTCCAGTATGAATGAAAATTAAGTAAGTAGGTAAAGTTGTTTTACATTCTTAGTATTTGCACTGAAATGGTTTCTCACAATATTAAATGCACATAATGCAATGAGATAATTGAAAAAATCCTATTAAGCCACATACCTTAATTCCAACTTCAAAGATAGTCTCAAGCTGCGGGCGTAAGAACTTGGGTGCAGATTCAGCCAGCTCTATGAGGACTTTTAAAGCAGAGTCATCGTCTGTCTTCTCAATGGATTGAACAACAACCTATTAAATTAAAATAATTTGATAAATGCACATCCTAAAAATTTTGCTGATTGTGACTGTGAACTGAACATAAATGTGTTGAGGTCTACTATCAAACTATATCCTATTAACAGGATAATGTTAGCGAAATCCTCAACATAGTTCACTATAGCACATATTGGCAGTAGCACTTCTCATACAGATCAGTGTACGTAGGAGTTAATGTGCATATTTTATATAACTGTAAACAAGTCATATACAAGTTTTTCAAACCAGACATCTTTCAAAAATAGTACTAACCTGCATGAGTGGAAGTAACAAGTCTCCAAAGTGTTTCTGAATGGCTGGCTCTTTATCATGCAACAGAATAAATGCACCCACAGCCTTTACTGCTTGCATTCGTAAGGCCTCCGACTCTGTGGGCTGTAGAGATGATAGCAGCATTTGTTTGATAATATCTAAGTTCTCATTTTGTCGGTTTCCAAACACTCCTGGCACAGACCTGTTGTTAAAAATTTAGGTATGTGGCTTAATATATAGTATCATAAAATGAACAAATGATCCTTGTGCTTGGTGGTTTAGGAAAACATAACCATGAAATGCATAAGTCACAAATTAAAAATATTTATGAAATGCGAAGTCTGATGACTAAAGCACTGAAGCTGTGTAAGGCTCTTGCCTACTCCAAAATTACCCTTAAAATGGTAGTGGGCCTTTGAACAAGAGTGGGACATTAAGATGCTGTTACTTTTACATTGATACTGCAATGTAGTTACTGGTTAAAAAATGTAATATCTCAATAAGACAATTCATAATGTTAAAATGTAATTAAAGATACAACATATATCTGGCTTTCATATATTATATTTTCTTTATTTGGTTTTATTAATTTACACTTAGTTGTCTCAAGGTTTGTATCTATATCTATCCTGTTTAGAATTTGTTTCATCAAACAAAACTTACGTAAACATCCGAATGCCAGCCTCTTTAATATTGGAATCCTGTGAACTAGCGCAATGGAACATGAACTGTAGGAATTCTGGCCACTGATTGACTCCATCATCATCAATATGATTTCTCGCAAGTTCTGATACAACATCGCAGATCTGGAACAAAACAAATATGATTTTATATTAGCCTAGCTTTTGATAGGTGAGTAGGCACTTATGTATCAATAAGTGCATGAAATCAGATTAAAGTCATGTAAGTGAAATGCTAATAAATTATGGTACTTGAGTTTTCTTTAATCAAAGACAATTAAAGCTTTGAGATTTGAGAATTATTAGTAATATAAAAATAAAAAAAGTAATATGAAAAGTCAAATGATTGTTATTTACCTACATCAGGTACATACATAAGGTCTAGAGATGGGTTGGAATAATTTATATTTTTAAATAGTAATTATAATCTTTCAACTTGCTCAATAGTCTGAGCAATTAAAATAGCCAATAAACCTAAACCTTCAAAACTATAGAATTGTATAATCCAAAATCTGTGTTTCTGTCATATAAATTTCATGAGGATGCCATGTGGCAATAATATGATAAATTTACAATTTAGCTTAACAAAAACTAAGAGTATCTTGATGTATTATGTACATTGGTCATAAATATTTTAAAAATACCTTTACCAATTCAGAACAATGAAATAATTTAGAGTGTTTAGCAAAATGTAATGAAGTATGAAAATAAATTCTGATGAAATAATTAAAGTAATAATTTAGCATAAAGAAAAAAATATAGATTGTACACTAATATTATGTTTTACAGTAAAGTTTATTAATAATTGTACAATATATCCATTTTTTCAATATTAAAAAATTATAGTGACAAACCTTGCGCCGCAGTTGCTGGCTGACATTCATCTGGAGTGTAAGAAGCAGTTGTTCTCTAAGCATTGTCTGCTGTTCAAAAGGCAACTTTGGGAAAAACTCAAAGAACTCTGCACTGAGCAGCCGCCGCAACAGTACTGCTGCAGTCTGCCTAGCCTCCTCACCGATGTCTCCATTTTGGATAGCTCCCACTAAATGCACCACCTTTGTCTCTGTTGGGATGTTGTTATATGCATCCTAAATCAAACCAAAGAAAAAAATGTATGAATAAATCATAAATAAATGTTCACGTAATATTCCCATTAAACATTGCAAATAAGTTAAAACTATTTAAACTTTTTTGTCAATCAACATCACAACAAAATTTATTAAAATTTTTGACTTTTTATGCAGTTAAGAAATGTTCATTTTAGTACATAATATTCAAGCGCTTGATTATATATAACTAGATAATAATAACATCATTAAATTTTAAGAATTTATATAACTAAGAACTCTTTAAAAACTGTGCACCGCGCATTGCCACACCACATGCCCGGATCTAATTATTAGATGTATTGTGCGCGTTTTTAGGAAAGTGCATATTAAGCATAATACATTTCTTTGAGCTCAACAAAGATAAAAGCTGAGATTAACAGTATTTCATATAATAGTTTCATCAACATAATAGTTCTCAAATTGTATTAGAGCTCCTCCATGACCACGTTTTGACACGAGGCCACAACCCTCCGTTTTCACAGTTAATACGTATTGAAAGAATATAATTTTCACAAAATAAGTAAGAGAACTAAAAAATATATTATAAACTCACTTCAGCTTGCTGTCGGATGTCATTATCTGTAGACAATAATGTATTTAATAATTGGTAAAACTGCGCCTGATCTCCTGCCATGTTGAACCTCTTCAAAAAGGCCAAATTTTTTTTTCATTAAATTAAATGCGGCCGGTCACTGTTCCATTGTGTTGCCAGTATTATTTAAAGTTTTAGTAAACAAAAACCGATAAAAGAAGATCTGATAGAGTAATTTAATTAAAAATAGTAAATAAACACAAAGACGATTTTGCTACAATTTGCATTTTTTTATAAAAATTAATAAAAGTATCTAAACTAAATATTAAATAAAAATCTGTATTCGTGCCAGCCTTACCAAACGTTTTGGCGGGAATGCAGAAAAATTATACTTTTTCTTTTTGGTTCGAGCCATTATTGCCAAAGTCGAATAATAATTTTATTAATAACTAGCTGATGCACGCGACTTTGTCCACGTGAATAATAGCTATTTGATTTTCCGGAAAAAAATATATTATATGTCCGTCTCCAGGATGCAAGTTATCTCTGTGCCAGATTTCGTCAAAATCGGTTCAGCGGTTGAACCGTGAAAATGTAACAGACAGAGGTACAGAGAGAGGTACATTCAAATTTATGTCATTGGTATGGATATGGATAACAAAGTAATTAGTAGGTAGGTTTGTTTTTCTTATGGTCACGGGTAAGATTGACAGGTTATAAGTGAAGTAGGTAATATATACGTAGATATAAGATGGTTATTGTTAGTAGGAAATATTATAGAAAAAGTAATTAAATGAGCTATAGGCAAATATGTATAATATTTCCATATAGTTCATTTATGTATATTATTGTATTGTGCAATACATTATATACATTTACAGCATAAACATTTTTAATTAACCTTGATATATAATTTGTTAGATAGCGACAAGATAGACTGTAAATTATAGAAAATATGCGCTATACATTCTTTATGGAAATCACGGAAGGAAGGAGAGCTGAAATGGGAACAGTGAAAAAAAAAACCAATTTCTTAGCTACGCATGTGACATAATCGCAATTTAACTTATCTTTAATTTTGAAAAGATGTAAAACAGTACAGCAATTACGAAATCTAAGACAAGAGTATTGAAGAGCTTTTTTTAGACTTTACGTTAAATCGGAGAACCAGGGTTTGGTTGGGATAATGTCTTGGGGGAACGGTAAAATTTTATCTTGTATTATATAAACCAATAGGAACCACTCATGGTTCCCGAATAACTGTGATGTAACAGAATCTGGGTTGTAACAGAATGTCGTCACAGTAAGCGATATTATATTGCAAGACTATACACACTTTAATTACTCTGAATACCCGGTGTCCAAGCCACTGAAATGTCTATAATAGCGTCTTGATAATCATTTAATTTACTTTTTATTTCAAATATTATCGGACTTATGTGTTTGCCAAAAGCGTTAGCAAGCAGAGACTGAAAGCAAGCTGTGGTGGGGAATCAGTGAATATTTATGAGTTGCTAATATTATGTAGAAAATATATAATTAATACATTCTAAAATTGCCATGCATTTTGCCATGTAATTTGTCGTTGTTGAAGGAAATTTAAAAACTCTGTAATGTCATAAGAAAGCAGCGCCTACGTATTTAATTTAAAAATTATTTGCTAGGAAATAGTATATACAGGGTCATTAGTAATGTCCTATACATCCCGCAGGCTGGGCTTAGGGACGATGTGTATATGCCCCAAAAAATATAATGAGCCTTGTAGCGTGATACTTGTAGGTAG
>DWUL01000052.1:0-12171 GCA_018249735.1 Luehdorfia japonica | reverse complement strand
GCCCAAGAGAGGTGTCATGCCAGTGCTCCTTTTTTTGTCATCCGAGTAGTCAAGCTACTCGGATGAGAGGCAATGCAACCTTATTAAAAACTTAATTTTAACCCAGTCAAGAACACATAACCAGAGTTGTTATTTTCTATTTTAGGCTCTTTTGTACTAAACTTTACAATATCGAAATAGTATGAAGTGCCCATAAAAAATGGATATTCAAGGCTTAAAGCATATGATGTTAACTCGTTTGTACCTTTGCTTGCAATGTTTCTACCACTATTGAAATATGTTAAACTCAATTTGCGAGAATCAGAATGGTAAGCGATACCTGCATTCATATAATACGTATTATTTATTTCAGGATTACGCTTCTCGCCTGATTTACCACCATTACCATATGAAAAAATGCAATCAAGATCGAACAATTTTAGCTTCAAACCAAAATTCCAGTGCAGTAATTGATTACGACATCCATAACCTTCAGGAGTTCCATCTAAGCAACCAGTTAAATTTTCTCTTGCAAATTCACCAGTTAAGGCAGTAGTAAAATTTATATCATCTGATAGGCCATTTTTATAGGAAAGGCCAGCAGCAATTAAATTGCTGTACTGTAAGTTATTTTTTCCTGGGACATAACTGAACCCGAGTTGAAAGTTATAGATTTCAGGGAAGATGTAGTTAATTGATGATTGTTTTAACCCTAGTTCGAGTTCATTATAATTACTGTAAATGTTGGGTTTTACCCAAAATACCTTGTCTTTATCATATCCAGGGTCATTATCTCTGTTTTCGTTACCACGCAAATTTGCATAGTTTGTCCAATGACCATTTACTCCTCCAGCAGCTGCATAAATTTTTGCAGTATTAATTAACATGCTCTGACTAATTAAACTTCTTTTACCATATTCAATTGATCCAAGCTCCTGATTTTTAATGATGAAATACCATTCCTCCATGTCTAACTTTTCTATGTCTAACGCTTTTAGGTTTGCAATACCAGAAACTCCTGCCTTAACATTAAACCCCATTTGAGTATTTGGATAAACTTGCTGTAAATAAAGAAAGCGCAAGTATGAATAACTTGAAGTTTTATCCTTAGCCTTAGCATTGAAAGAATCTCTGTTGAAGGCGTAGCCGAATCTCAAATCTATTTTTCCGTCTAGTTCTACATAGAATATTTCCTTATCCAAAATTGTTCTAGAGCTAGCACTACTCTGCAAAAATAATGATGAAAGCAGTGCTACCAGGTAGTACCTTAACTTCATAAATAAACTTAAATTTTTATAAAAATTTAAGTTTAAACTCAATATAAATAAAAAACAACTTTTCAGAAGGCACCGCTGGTAGATTTTGCTGCCTGTTTTTGAGCTATATTCCCATAAATTATTGATACACTTGGTAATTTTCGCTTTAATAACTGCTTATTAATGGCAGAATGTATACGATTAATTATTTTAGACGTACTTTTTACATCGCAGTTAATCAAAACAAAAAGCACTTTATTCTCATCAATATACCCTAGAAAATTATCACTACGGCAATTTTTATAAAAATGTTCTATGATAACTTTCAGTGCATCATTTGTCTCACTACAGCTACCATTTAAGCCAATCACTCCTATAGCTGCATTAATTTGATGTTGAAAGGCAAAATTTAATATAACGTATAACTCTAGAATAGTAGACTCATTGTTTGGTATATCGAATAAGTCATGGTTTTTATATTTTTTACCTATTAGATATTCATCTCTAAAGATTCCTAATTTATGAGACAAGCTGATATCACATATCAATAGCTCATAATTTATTTTATTACTGAAAAATTGTGCAGTGCGGAAAACTTTTACTTTTGTCTTTATATCTTCTCCTTTAGCATCAGTTAAGGAAAAACCTATCACTTTAGGTAATATATCAAGTAAATCGTGTCCATTTTCGGTATACTCTAAATAATTCTTCATGTCGTCAGCTGCTCTTGCACTTAAAATATTGATTAACGGCTTATTAAGTAAATCCCCTTCCTCGTATTTTAACAAATTCCTTGCGGCTTGATTGAGCCCTAAAATTAATACGTTTTTTTTCTTATTATCCTGACAAACAGATACCACAGCATCATCTTTCCTTCTTGCAGTTATGAAATCATCCATACTTTCATTCTATACAGCATATTTATAAGTATAATAAGATTATATTAAAATTTACTTACTTATTAATATGCTTGATTAGATATAGATAAAATGTCATACGGAATGGCTTTGTTAGCTGTTTTAGGTGGTAATAAATGGATAGTCAAGCAAAATTACATTTGTAACTTTGCTTGACTTATCCGTTTTTTTTGAGCTTGACCATAAAATGATTCTTAAGAAAACAAATGCAATTTTTTGTAGGTTTCACGTATGATAAAAATTAACAGTTTTATTTTTAGCCAAATTAATTGAATCAAGCTACAAAACCTGCTAAAGTTAACTTTATGAAAGCACCCTTAGCTCAGTTGGATTAGAGCATTTGACTACGGATCAAAAGGTCGGGCGTTCAAGTCGCTCAGGGTGCACCACATTTTATAGGAAACAGAAGTCACACTTGAAATTGATATATGCAATACCTATCTTTAAAGGTTAAACACTAAACTATTATATATGAGCAAAAAAGACTACTATGATCTGCTGGAAGTAGGAAGAAATGCCAGTATTGATGAGATAAAAAAAGCGTATAAAAAATTAGCGTTAAAATATCATCCTGATAGAAATCCTGGCAATCAAGAAGCAGAGGAAAAATTTAAAGAAGTAACAGCTGCATATGAAGTTCTATCTGACTCTGAGAAAAGGGCAAGCTATGACCGTTATGGCCACGAAGGTGCTTCTGGTGGGTTTCAAGGCTTTAGCTCTGCAGGAGATTTTAGCGACATATTCAATGACTTCTTTGGTGGAGGATTCGGTGGTGGTGCAAGTAGATCAAGAGCAAAGAGGAGCACAACAGGAGTGTCTGGAGCAGACCTACGTTATGATCTTGAAATTACCTTAGAAGATGCATTTAAAGGAACACAAGCGCCTATACATTATGTGACAAATGTAAAATGTGACACATGCCAAGGCACAGGTAGCGAAGGAACAATTAAACCAGTTCAGTGCCCCACATGCCAGGGAAGCGGTAGGATTAGAACTCAACAAGGCTTTTTTACCATCGAAAGAACATGTACCACATGCTATGGGGAAGGAGAAATAATACAAAATAAATGTAAGAAATGCGGTGGAAGTGGACGTAGAAGAGATGAAGTAAATATATCCGTTTCAATTCCAAAAGGCATAGAAGAAGGAGCTAAGGTAAGGATAAGTGGTAAAGGAGAAGCTGGAACAAAAGGTGGAAAAAGCGGAGATTTATACGTATACGTGAAAATAATTTCCCATAAAATCTTTGCTAGAAATAAAGCAGATTTACACTGTAAAGTGCCTATAAGAATGACACTAGCAGTGCTTGGTGGTGAAATCGATGTCCAATCAATTGATGGGGCTAAAATAAAAGTAAAGGTCCCTGAAGGCACTCAAACTGGTACCAAACTACGTTGTAGGGAAAAGGGTATGCCATATATGAACTCACATGTTCGTGGTGATTTATATGTACAGGTAATAGTTGAGACTTTAAATCCAAAAAATTTAACTAAAAAGCAAATTGGACTATTAAAAGCACTTGAAGAAGAGGAAAATGCAAGTATACAACAGCAATCTGAAGGGTTTTTTAGTAAAGTAAAAAAAAAGTGAGAAATTTGCTAAATGACATGAAGGAGTAACTGTTTACGGGTTTTCATTTAATCCTGCAATTCTTTGACTTTATTAATGGAAAACTTAACAATAATTAGTCAACAGAAACTTCTTAGTTCCTTAAAACTATGTAAAAGCAATAAATTTCTTTATTTAAGGTCGAAGTTTTGCTATCCTCAGATTTTAATAATTTAAATTTAATGAATATAAACAAAAATGAGTTTTTATTTCTTCCGCTTGGGGGAGTAGGAAGAATCGGGATGAATGTTAGCCTATATCATTATCAAGGTAAGTGGATTATGATCGACCTTGGTGTTGGTTTTGCAGATGAAACTATGCCAGGTGTTGAGCTGCTCATTGCTGATATAGATTTTATTGCTCAAAGAAAGAAAGATTTGCTTGGAATAATAATTACACATGCACATGAGGACCACTGCGGTGCAGTGCCCCACTTGTGGGAAGAGTTGCAGTGCTCCATATATACAACAAAGTTTACGGTTAATTTTCTTAAGGAGAAACTAAAGGAGTTTCGATTAGAAGGTACAGTACCTGTGAAAGAGGTAGACATAAATGGCAGCATAAATTTGGGTCCTTTTACCGTTGAGTTTATAAATGTAACTCATTCAATTCCTGAGGCAAATTCAATATTAATTAGCACTGAAATGGGTAGTGCACTCCATACTGGAGACTGGAAATTTGATCCAAAACCTGTTGTTGGATTAACTTCCAATATGGAGCGTCTAAAAGAAATTGGCGATAAAGGTGAACTGCTTGCAGCAATTTGCGATTCAACCAATATATTAAGCAAGCATCACCCTGAGTCAGAAGGTGAAATTTATAATAATATTTATAACATAATAAAGCGGTCTAAAAAATTAGTTGCTGTTTCGCTATTTGCTTCAAATGTGGCACGAATTGAAACGATAAGCCAAGCTGCAAAAGCACTAAATAGAAAAGTAGTTTTACTTGGTAGATCTTTATGGAGAATAGTGAAAGTTGCGCAAGATAGTGGTTATTTAACTGATTCTCCTCAGTTTCTTGAAGCAAGGGAAGCAGTAAATTTTCCAAGGGAAAAACTGGTACTACTTTGCACAGGTTGTCAAGGTGAGCCACTGGCAGCAACTTCAAGGCTTGCTAATAAGAGTCATCAAGCATTTAAAATGCAGCAAGGTGATACCATGATCTTTTCGTCAAAAATCATTCCTGGAAATGAAACTCGTGCGCACAACATGCTCAATGCCTTTATTGAGATGGGGGTAGAAGTTGTTACTGAAAAAACAGAGCATGTTCATGCTTCTGGGCATCCAACAAGAGAAGAGTTAAAGGAAATGTATTCTTTAATAAAACCGAAGATGTCTATTCCAGTTCACGGCGAATATATTCACACGCATGCACATGTAAAATTTGCTAAAGAGTGCGGTGTGGCAAAAGCAATAATGATTGCACCAGGTGATATTGTTAATTTGGAGAACGGAGAAAAGGTTGATTCAATTGATGTTGACTACTTTGGTATTGATGGTATGTTGCTACGTCATCCGGAGAGCAGTGTTATAAAAATGCGTAAAAGAATGAGAGATGCCGGAGTTATTGTGGTAACAGCAGTTGTAAACAAGAAAAATAAATTGCTTGCTAAACCAAAAGTATTTGTACCTGGTGTTTTTGAAGTGCTAGAAGATGCAGCTATTATACAGAAAATTGTCAAGAAAGTTGAGTCGTTGTTTAGTTTGCAGCCAACAAAAAAAATTAAAAATAAGATTGAAAGTTCAATATTGAGTATCTTAAAGGAATATTTACTAAAAAGACCTATAATTGAGGTTCAGATAGAACAGGTATGAAATGAATGAAGCTATTCGTTCAACTAATATTGCTTGTTTCGTTATTTATTCCTTATTTTACAAAAGCTGCTTTATATGTTGATATAAAAAAAAGCAGTGTTGGTAACATTGGTCTTGTTGTATCTAAATGTACATGTAAAACAGCGCTGGAAAGCGAATTAAGCGAAAATATTGCAAAGGTAATAGGAACAAATTTATCTAATTGTGGCTTATTTAATGTAAAACGTGGTGCGGAAGCTGAATTTAAATCTTGGAAAAGCGATACTGTAGTCACAGTAAGTTTAAGCGAAGTATCTGGTAGTGCATTAGAGCTATCATTTCGTTTATTTGACACTTTTACAAAAAGAGAATTACTTACTCAGTCAGTTATTTTTCCAGCAAAAGACTGGAGAAAAATTGGTCACCTCGTTTCGGATGTGATACATGATAGATTGATTGGTGAGAAAGGGCACTTCAACACAAAAATCACGTATATTGCTGAAGAAAAAGATAACAATTATAAATCCGTACGTAAAATTGCTGTGATGAATCAAGATGGAAGTAATATAAAATACTTAACAAATGGCGATAGATTTGTGTCAACACCGAGATTCTCACCAAATGGAAAGGGTATTGTTTATATCTCATACGCAAATGGTAAAAGTTATATAATATTAAAAAATTTAAAAGACCACACTGAATCAATAATCAACGCATTTGAAGGAGTTATTTCTGCACCAAGATTTTCTCCTGATGGTAAATCTCTTTTAATTTCCCACTCATTGGGTGGTGAAACGAATATATTATCTTTAGATTTAAGTAGTAAACGGACAAAAAAAATTACTAAAGGTTCAGCTATAAGCACTTCTCCCTCCTTCTCTCCAGATCAAAAATATATGGTTTTTAGTTCTGATATAAGTGGGAGTCAGCAACTGTATGTTATCGATTTTACTAACAAAAGTAAAAAACCTAAAAGAATTAGTTTTGGAAGTGGAAGATATGCTACGCCTGTTTGGTCGCCAAAAGGAGATCTGATAGCTTTCACAAAGATTCAGTCAGGAAAATTTTACATAGGAGTTATGAAGCCAGATGGCAAAGAAGAACGTCTACTTTCAGAAGGGCATAAAATTGAATCTCCGGCATGGCTACCAAATGGTAGAGAAATCATTTTCACAAGAACAGAATCACCAAGCAACTCTAAACTATATTTAGTAGACTTAGTAAAGAGAAATCAAAAAATGGTTTCCACTCCCACAAATGCTTCTTTACCGGATTGGTCTTATTCTTGAACTACTGAGCTGCATGCTCCACAGCATTGATTTATTGCCACATTAACAAAATATCCCGCTACACCACCTACTATAGTACCAGCGATTCCTGACAACACAACAGTTGCAATTACTCCAATAACAGCAATTTCAGGTATAATCCCATTGATAGGTATGCGGTTTACAACTACTTCAGTGACGAAAAAAGACAGATTTGTTGGGCACACTTGTTAAGGAAAGGCTATCTACCCACTTTAAATGGTTGGGGTTAAAATAATTACTTAGCAAACAATAGGTTTCATGTAATGGTAACCCTATAACGGAAGAGTAGGAGCCGCGTAAGAACAATACGAACATCCCAGCTAGGCCTTGTATATTGCATCCCCCTGCCCTATTTTTCCACTCTTCTGATGCTAAATAATACTTAATTTCTTGTTCACTGAGACGTTTAAATTTCACTATCGTAACCACAGTTCTAATATGTTGTTTAGATTGATCGGGAGTTAATAGACACACACTAGTATATACTCTATGCCTTCTTCCTGATAACAAGCGGATGCATTTTTCTGCTTGCTCAACGTTTTCAGCTTTAAGCAATATCCTTCTACCACAAGCAACAACTGTATCAACACCAAGCACAAAGTAATTTGGATTTGAACTTTGTATTTTCTCAGCTTTACTTTTTGCCATACGGATTGAGTAATCCTTCGGAAGTTCCTTTTTTAAAGGGGCTTCATCTATGTCTGCTGGCAAAATTAAACCTGGCTCAATATTTATTTGTTTTAGTAAAGCTATACGCCTTTTCGATGATGAAGCAAGAATAAGATTATTTAGAGATCGTTCTGTCACTTGTACCTTTAAGCCTTCTAATGATCCGACCTTTTTTCGCATTCCTATCGTAAATGCTCATCTCAACTAACACCCTATCCCCTATAATGATGCGTATTTTACTTCTTCTCACTTTCCCTGATACATGACAGATAATCTCATGTTCATTGTCCAGTTTCACTCTAAATTCTGCTGCAGGTAGTAAAGCAGTTACTGCCCCTTCCACTTCAAAAATTGTTTTCGATTTCTCGTCTTTTATCATATGTTATATTATAATTTAATAATCTTTTTCAGTCTACTATAGATTTTAAATTATTATCAACACAAAAGACCTTTTGCGCCCCACTTAAGTTGCAACTTAATCCCAACCATCTTCACAATAATGCTTTCGAACCTGCATTTTCACTTTCTCCAACCTAACCGAGCTTTATGGCAACCAATTCCTAAGCTACCTCTACGTTTCTACTCTTTGCCACCTTCTTAATAGAACTTATAGGACTTATGTTGGAAGATAAATCATTATCACAATTTTCCTCATTGCTATTGTATTCTTCATCAAAGTTTGAAGATTCTTCCTTGGATCCTCGCTCCTTTTTTTCAAGTTTATCTTGTAAATTACTAGTCTGTTTCTCCAATTCTTCAATTCTTTGCTTAGCTTTTTCAGACTCACTTTGTAAATCGGTTATTTGTTGTGAGTTAATTTCTGTTTGAATTCCAATGTGTTGTGAAGCAACTTCTGTCTGAGTTGCAATCTGTTGTAAATTAACTTCTGTTTGAGTTGACACATTGCTATTAATAGAAAAAGGAGGGGAACTATTGTCAGCATCACATTCAAGCTTCAAATTCCCCCCTGGTTCCTTGTCTTGATTGATCCTTATAAATTCATTTTGCAAATTATTATTAGCAGTAGGTACAACATCAGCAGCCTTACCCTTTTCTAGTGATTTCATTACAGCATCATGTAAGGAGAGACCTTGAATATATAATTCATCGTTTTGCTTTATTAATTCTAGGATCTCCTCCGATGGCACAAAATCTTCACCATCAAATTTTAGTATTTCAGTTATGCCATCACTACTCACATTCATAATCATGGTACACATTCTGGATCCATTCTCTACAGGCCAAGTGCTTGTCATTTCATAACATGCGCCTTCTTTAAATTCATAATATCTTTTCTTATCTTCTTGATGAGCGTGTATTTCATGTTTTTTATTGCAATAGATATTCAATTCTTTAATATCTTTCTCTTGCTGTAAAATATCACTAACTCTGGTTGGCTCACTTCTATTGTAATTAATAAGATTGATATTCAAAACTCTATGAGCGTTATCAGTTTCTGTGTAATAAGCTCGAAGCTCTACGCCTTTTCCCTCAAAATATTTACTTGCAGCTTTTTTCCCTGCTCTGCCAACTTTATACATTTATCTATATCTTCCTTAAAGCTCTTATTAGCAGACTCTGTTACTGCTTTGTCTATGTATGTTTGTTTAAAATCTCTATCGTGTATTAGGTCATAAAAACTCCATTTATCGCTATAAGCCTCTTGTATAGCAGTGAAGTTGCTTTCTTCTTTCAAAAGTATTAAGAAGCCTACCTTGTCTTCTAGATTTTTTAGTTTAAAACCTGTTATTATCTTCTCTAATTGAGAATCAAATTCTTTATTGGCAAAATTTTCAGCAAGATTATTTAAATTTTCTAATTCTTTGTATAATTTATCATTTTCTGCAATTGAGCGGCAGAACTTTATTATAGCAGAGTCCTTAGTGGAAGAATTATCTTTTTCCACTTCATCGATACGGTTCTTGAAGGATGTAAAACGTGGTGTAAGCCGTAACGGATAACATAATTTTTCTTTTTCTTCTCCATACAACACCAGTAGGCAATGTATTGCATACCAGGCACATGATGCTGCCCTTATAACTGATTTAACATCATAATTCTCTGACTGATCACTTGTTTTTCCTGCCTCTGCTGCTTTGTCTCCCTTAGTCAAACCTACAAGCATAACACACCTCCTTTAACTATATTTATATTATACTAATGAAATTATATTCAAAAAAAATCAAACCACGTTCTACACTAACTTTTATGATTAACTTAATTGTGTTGAAAATAACTGCAAGTGTTAAACTTGAGCTTGATTCTTTGCCTTTCATTGTACACTACTCACTATAAGTTTACAATAATATCTTATATAATAGACTTAGTATTTTGAGTTATGCAAGTATTTTTTTTATTGGATAAGAATTAATAAGATACAAAAACGTTTTCAGAAATCTTTAAGCTCAATAACATCCTCTCTTTTTGGACTAGTTGAAATTAGATGAATTGGTACACCTATTAATTTTTCTAACCTGTCTATATATTTTATTAAATTGATAGGCAATGCTTCAATCGACCTTTTACCTTGAGTGTTTTCTTTCCAGCCAGGAAACTCTTCATATATTGGCTCTAATTTCTCTTGTATTGAATGTGATGCGGGTAAATAATCATACATTTTCCCGCTGTACTTGTAATCAGTGCATATTTTAATTGTATCAAAAGAATCAAGCACATCTAATTTGGTTAATACAATGCTTGAAACTCCAGAAAGTTGCACAGCCTGACGCACTAAAACTGCGTCAAACCATCCGCAGCGCCTTCTTCTATTGCTTACTGTTCCAAGCTCCTTACCTATAGTAAACAAGCTATCTCCTACTTCATTTTTCTGCTCAGTAGGAAATGGACCATTGCCCACTCTTGTTGTATAAGCTTTTGCCACACCAATAATGTAAGCATTGTAGGCTAATCCTGAGCCTGTTATTGCTTGCGACGCTACAGTATTACTTGAAGTAACAAAAGGGTAAGTTCCGTGGTCGATATCTAAAAATGCGCCTTGGGCGCCTTCAAATATTATTTTCTTATCTTCTTTCATCAAGTCATTTAATATCTTCCATACAGGTTTTTTATATGAAAGAATTTTTTCTGAAATCTCTTGAATTTCCTTTAATATTTCTTCTTTTTTAACTACCTGGTAGTTAAGGCCTTTCCTGATAGCATTGTGGTAATTCAAAAGAGTATCCAATCTTTTATTGAGCTCATCTGCGTTTTCTAAGTCACAAAGGCGTATAGCTCTCCTTCCAACTTTATCTTCATAACATGGCCCTATTCCTTTGTTTGTTGTACCAATTTTGCGATTTCCGTTTAAGTCTTCAAATAGCTTTTCCTTGTCCTTATGTACGCTAAGTATTAATGGACAGCTTTCAGATACCATCAAATTGTTATGGTTTATGTCTACTCCTTTAACTTTCAATGACTCTATTTCTGAGATTAGAGCGTGTGAATCAAGAGCAACGCCATTTCCTATGATAGATATTTTGCCTGGCCTCAAAACAGCAGAGGGCAGTAAATTTAATTTATAAACCTCATCATCTATTACTATAGTGTGCCCTGCATTATTTCCTCCCTGAAATCTCACAACTACATCTGCATTCTCAGAAAGATAATCTACTATTTTACCCTTGCCTTCGTCACCCCATTGCAGACCAACAATTACAATATTATTCATCATTATTTTCTAGATTAATACATAAATATTAATGCAGTACGCTACAAATGGAAAGAGAAATCTACGCCTTTCCTGCACCTCTTAAATAAAGAAATATACTGTCGATTTTCTTAATATATTACCAAATTATTCATCATTATATGATATAACTTACAGCATATTTACAGTAAGGTGTTATTTATGAAAGAGGCAAAAGGAAAAAATAATAAGAGTCCAGTAGTTAGATTAAAGGCCACAGCTAAAGAGTTCAATTTTAGTAAATTAAGAGCAGATCAAGATAATAAATTAGCGAATTCCGGTGAAACAATGTTCTTAGATTTTCAAAGGATGAATTTTATTATTAACGGAAAAGAAATAGATAAAAATCTTATTATTGCATTTAAGGAAGGAGCTAAGCACCGCAAAAGCGAACTTTTTAATAGTGATGATATATATAATGACGAAATATTTAACAAAAAAGGAACAAGAGAAATAGATACGGATCGTGGCAAAGCTTTTGTTGCTTCAGTACTCGAAGATATTGAGAAAGAGCTTGTAAGTGACGCATTGGGTGAGCTGTGGAAAAATCACTGCGAAGATCCCAAAACTGCTGATCATCAAAAAACTGATTCATATAAGAAAGAATTTGAAGAATTTTACAATGCTGGCCACGGGTATATCCATCTATTACCTACAGAGAGAGATGAAAACAAGGATTACCGTTCCTTTGCAAAAGAAGTTTTCAAAAAAATGTTTAGATACGCTGGGGCAGAAGTTCCAAGTAATGCTATTTTAGAAGAGCTAGTCACCAATTGTAATCAAGCAGGGTATGGGGCTGGTATATTTAATGAATCTCATGCCGCACTCAGTAGTTGTAATTTAACTCCACACAGTCCTAAAAAAGCGCTAAACATTTACTGCACTGACCACAACCGCATAAAAGTGACGTCTGATATGGCAATGCCTATAACCACGGTTGATAATCCGGAA
>DWUL01000051.1:0-12630 GCA_018249735.1 Luehdorfia japonica | reverse complement strand
GCCCTGGGGTGGTACCTACCTAGACGGACTCCTGCATAGGAATCCTACCACCATTAAATTCTCCGTAGGTATCCTCTTTTTTAGTAATTTTTTCAAAGATCTTTTATAATTGAAATCATATAAAATCTATTTATGTATACATGAGGAATTAGTATTTAGTAACAGTCTGGCAGTGATCACCTCATTCCCAAGGGTTCTTCTGTAAATAATCCACGTATTCTTTGCTTAATAAACTTTTTAAACTTATGGGTGGGAAGAACTTGAGCACTTTCGAGGATGTATGTAAATATGAGGTTCGATAATGGGAAAATTGTCCAAGAAAGAAAGCTTGGCTTTGTGCACAGGCCATTGACAGCGGGCTGCCGCTGAGCGCCGTGTGGGTGCGTGTGGAGCGCGCCCGAGCCGCCGCGCACTGGCGCCCCGCGCAGCCCGCTGCGGCGCGCCGGGGGGACGAGCGGGACACGGGGGACGAGGGGGACACGGGGGACGAGGGGGACGAGCAAGAAGAAGATGACTGCGACCCGCAGCGCACGCCGCTGCCGCACGACGTGGCTGAGCTCCTGCAGCCCGTTGTCGACCCCCACCAGCTCTTTCGGCTCTCCGTACGCCTGCTGATGCTCGCCAAGGTGACTAACAGCCTCTTTTCTTTCTTCTAATGTCTCTTTACAAAATCTTTAATATATTTTACCTAAACAACACAAAATCTATGTTTGAGAATATTAGTGACATGCTTCTTATATTGTACCGAATGCGGTTACCACAGCACATTACATTGGTAGATATAAAATATATCTACCAATGTTATGGCTGTTGAATGCAATAAATCGTATCTTCTTAAACTTGATGAATGTTTCACGTATACCCATATCCGAGCTAGATGGCGCTTATTAAATTGTGAAATGTATACTTAATCGGCATATTGCAATAAATTGACTTCAATCAGGCACTAGGGAGATTTATTTATAAAATTATAGTTGCCTTCGATATCTGGTTTGGACATTGTTCATGACCCTTCGAGCCGGATGTGTTTTTGGAAAATTGCACTAGAAACCAGTGATGTATTGTCACTGAATGTGCACACCGAACGATTCATGTAAATCGTATCGGGTGACCGAACGCAGTGCGGTGCCACATAATTTTGAAAAAAATAATGGTCTTTGCTTCAATTGCTTGGGTCGTAACCACTCTGCTAATACATGTCGTTTATTTACTAGATGTCGCATTTGCAAACATAAGCACCACTCATTGCTTCACCCAAAGTCAACGTCAGAATCACAAAATTCTGTTTTGCCCAAGCCAGATTTGTCAGTTGAAGTCAAATCAACACCGTCAAATGTCAGAACCTCGCCAGAGAGGCCTGAACCGACTTTGAATATCACAGCGCATTTCTCGAAGAAAGCAGCGCCTAATCAGATCCTATTAGCAACCGCACTTATCGAAGCCAAGGCAAGGAACGGTCATGTTCACCTTCTCCGAGCTCTGCTTGACCAGGGTTCGCAAGCTTCGTTTGTTACGGAATCAGCGGTGCAGCTACTTGGCCTTAAGAAGATACCAAGTAAAAGTAACATATCAGGAGTAGGCGGCGATAACAGCCTTTTGGCTTCTAGGTACATCGTTATGATGAAAATTCAATCGCGTCACGATTCCAGATTCCAAATACAGGTACGTGCACATGTTTTAGGTGCTATAACTAGTCTTCTGCCTTCCAAGAAGCTAGCTAACGTTAACTGGCCAGAATTAGCGGACATCGCTCTGGCCGATCCTCAATACCACAGTCCGAGTAAAATAGATGTTTTGCTAGGCGCAGATGTTTACGGTCAGGTTATAAGAGAAGGATTACTAAAGGGACCTAATGGTACTCCAATTGCTCAATGCACTGCCTTGGGATGGATATTATCTGGTCCTACGCATCTATTTGATGATGACCACCATCCTTCATCACATTGTCACCATAATACCATCGTTAGCATGCACTCTCAAGCTGATGATAATAAACTGCTACAGAGATTTTGGCAAATTGAATCCGATTTGTTTGAAGACAAGATTCTCAATCAGGAAGAGCAATGTTGTGAAGAATTTTACAGTCAAACGACTCAGCGAGACTCAACAGGTCGGTACATAGTAAGACTGCCTTTCCGAGAAGACGATCCTCGGTGTAAATATGGGAACTCGAGAGATATTGCAAGCAAGCGATTTAATCTTCTTGAAAAACGTTTCAAGAAGGATCCAGAATTTAAGGCAAGGTATTCCGAAGTGATACGTGAATACTTGGACCTTGGACACATGCAACGTATAACTGACAGTGATCTCAATAAAGCGGACTCTGTTTATTTACCCCATCATGCCGTTATACGCGAGGATAAAACCACTACGAAGGTCAGAGTAGTGTTTGACGCTTCATGCAAGGGAACAAACGGAGTATCTCTTAACGATACATTGATGGTCGGCCCCACCCTTCAGCAAGATTTACGTCATATCATCCTACGGTGGCGTATACACCCAATATGTCTTAGTGCAGACATTTTAAAAATGTACCGACAAATCGTCGTCGCAGATCATGATGCAGACTTCCAAAGGCTAGTTTGGAGAGATGATCCGGAGTCCAAAATTAAAGAATACAAGTTGATGAGGGTTACATTTGGCACAGCTGCTGCTCCGTACCTAGCGGTTAAGACTCTGCATCAGGTCGCAATCGACGAAGGCAAACATTACCCCGACGTAGCTGAAAGGATTAAAACAGACTTCTATGTGGATGACCTTTTAACTGGATGTCAAACAGTAGAAGAAGGAAAGGACATTTATAAAAAAATAAAAAAAATATTGAGAAGGGGAGGTTTTGAATTGCAGAAATGGGTAACAAATAACAAGGAGTTAGCAGAAGTAGTAATGAATACAGACGGAAATAAAAAGGGGATGGTTGATATAAAGATGGATGAAGTGGTGAAAGTGTTGGGACTATTCTGGCACAAGGAATCTGATGCTTTTCAATACTCTGTGCAACTTCCTGTGTTGAATCATCCTATCACCAAGAGGAAGGTAGTATCCAGCATATCGCGTCTGTTCGATCCTTTGGGATGGCTAGCCCCTTGCATCATCATAGCCAAGATAATTATTCAGAAGTTGTGGTTGACTGGAATAGACTGGGACGATAAATTACCGGACGAGTTACTCAAAGAATGGCTTTCCTACCAATCTAGTCTAATAAACATTCGTGAGGTTAGTATTCCAAGGTGGCTTGAAACTAAAGCCGATGATACTTGCATGGAACTTCAAGGGTTTTGTGACGCATCTAACAGTGCATACGCTGCCGTAGTTTACCTGAGAGCAATTGACGTTGAAGGAAAGGTACACGTTAATCTAGTTACGGCAAAAACTAAAGTGGCTCCAACTATGCAAGTTTCCATTCCTCGTCTTGAACTCATGGGAGCAGTTCTTTTAGCTAAGTTAGTAACAGATGTAGCTAACATGTTAGGCATTGACCGTAGCAACATACACGGCTGGACTGACTCCACTGTGGTGCTGGCGTGGCTCAGCAGTCATCCCAGTCGCTGGACAACATTCATCGGTAATAGAACGTCAGATATTCTATCAAGAATGGATAACACCCACTGGGCACACGTCCAATCTGCCCAAAATCCTGCAGATATCGCCTCCAGAGGCTGTACACCTTTGGAACTCGCTGAAAATAGCCTGTGGCTGCAGGGTCCATCGTGGCTAAAGGACATCAATATTGCCTATCAAAGACCTAAATCCATTTCGACCGACTTAGAACAAAGAAAAATAAGGGTGCACGTAGTTAATGATAGTGGATCAGCTACTGATTTTCCTCTATGGACGAAATACTCAACATTGCAAAGGCTTGTACGTGTTGTGGCCTATTGTCGCAGATTCTTAAGGTACAAAAGAAATCTTAAGTTCGAAGCTTATCTTACAAGCAATGAACTTAAGGACTCTTTAGATGTTTGCGTAAGACAATGTCAACTCATGGAACTGGGAGATTCCAAGAAAAAACTGAAGCCATTGAGCCCTTTTCATGACGACAAAGGAATAATGCGAGTAGGAGGAAGAATTCAGAACGCAAATCTTCCCACAAATACCAAGCATCCTATTATTCTTCCTCACAAGAGTCACTTCACCAATTTGGTTATAGAAGAGGCCCACCGGAAGACATTACACGGAGGCCCAACTCTGATGCTGAACCATTTACGTACAAATTATTGGGTGCTATCTGCCAAGAGCCTTGTTAAGATGCATGTACGTAAGTGTGTTATTTGTGTTCGTCATGCAGCATTGACAAAAACTCAGTTTATGGGCCAGTTACCTACGAGCAGAGTCACACCAGCTAGACCATTTCTTCACAGTGGTGTTGATTTTGCAGGTCCCATCAATATCCGAGTGGCTAAAGGAAGAGGAAATAAGTCATACAAGGGATATATAAATCTTTTTGTATGTATGGCAACCAAAGCCATACATTTAGAGGTTGTAAGCGATCTCACTGCTGAAAGTTTCATAGCAAGCTTTAAGCGATTCGTAGCTCGAAGAGGTCACGTGGCTGAGGTATGGAGCGACAACGGAACGAATTTTGTAGGCGCGTCCAAGGAACTTCTTAAGCTCGTCACCGCTGAACAATCATTAGTTGCTATTGAAATTCGTGAGTGGTTGAGCAACAATAGCGTTTCATGGCATTTCATTCCTGCGCATGCTCCAAACTTTGGAGGACTATGGGAAGCAGGCGTAAAGGCCATGAAATTTCACCTAAAACGAGTTATAGGCGACTCCACACTGACATACGAAGAGCTGTCCACGGTTCTGACACAAGTTGAGGCGTGTCTAAACTCAAGGCCCTTGTCAATGTTACCAGATAATCATAAGGACCTTGCACCGCTGACTCCGGGACATTTTCTCGTCGGCGAACCTCTGGTCATTGTTTCTGAGCGGAACTATGAGCAGAGTAACATTGGCACTCTGAGACGTTGGCAATTTACTCAAAGAATGGTACAGCATTTTTGGCGTAGGTGGTCCAATGAGTATTTGGTGAATTGTTTGCAAAGATATAAATGGTCAAAAATAATTCCAGAACCAGAAATAGGAGATGTAGTTTTGGTTAAGGAGGACAACCTCCCCCCAGCTCGCTGGTTGTTAGGAAGAGTGGTTGCAAAGCATCCTGGTGCTGACCAGATTACGCGAGTTGTAACCTTGAAGTGTGGTCAATCCTTATTAAAAAGACCAACCTCAAAATTATGCATTTTGCCAGTTACATGTTAAGTAACTGGGTTACCTGTTTAATTATAATTAATATTTAAGTTTACTTTGTAATTTTTGCCAAACTTAGGCTAAGGATTTTAAATTATTTTTCTTTTTTTTTAATTTTCAATGAACAGTATATGTGTAATTAAGCCTATTGCCTAAATTGTTTTTTGCATGGTGGGCGGTAATGTAAAGAACGTTTGATAACATTCTTGGTGGGCGGAATGTTGAATGCAAGAAATATATATGGCTTCTTAAACTTGATGAATGTTTCACGTATACCCATATTCGCGCTAGATGGCGCTTATTAAATTGTAACAATCGTAAATCACGCAGTCATTTACCATTTGTGAAATGTATATCTAAGCGGCATCTTGCAATAAATTCACTTCAATCAGGCACTAGGGAGTTTTATTTATAAAATCATAGTTGCCTTCGATATCTGGTTTGGACATTGTTCATGGTCCTACTCGAGTCGAATGTGTTTTTGGAAAATTGCACTAGAAACCAGTGATGGATTGTCACTGAAGGTGCACACCGAACGATTCATTGAAATCGTATCGGGTGACCGAACGCAGCGCGGTGCAGTATAGTGTGTATGCCGGCTGAGAAGCGGTCGAGGAGTCTGAAGCAAGAAGTTGGAGACAAAGCAACATTGACGTCACAACCACGACGTGTGGAGGACACGTGCGCGGGGAGGTCAATTAGCAGCGGAGACGTCACAACAGTGACGTTATCAACGTCATTCTCCGATAAGAGTGGTTTGCTAGTGAAAATCGTGAGTACATTTATGATCTATTCAGTGCAGTTCACAAAGTAATTAAATCACGAGAACTTCAATAAAAAAGTGTGTAGACTGAATAATTTAAGATAATTTGAACTTGTGCATACTAATTGGTAACTTAGAATAATTTTACAAAAAGTGATCATACGTGGAATCTATGTCCGATTTCTTAGCGATTGTTTAATTTCTAAACACTTGTAAAAATTTGCAAATTTATTATTAGGACTTAGAAAATTTTTAAGTTTCAAATTTTGTCTTGTAAATTATAAAAAATAATTGTAAAATGTCGTTGTCTGCCTTAATAAAGAGTCAATTGGGATATAAGTGTATGATAGAAAAGGCTTATGAAAACTATAAAAAGTCGCCAAAGGATCGTCTAGGAAAAGAGTCATATTTACTTACTAGACTAGATTCTTTGGATGAAAAATGGAAGATATTTTCCGAAACACATAAAAAAATATCAATCGAGTTATCTGAGCAATTATCAGAAACTAAGTATTATAAGGAAAATGTTTATGAAACTGTAGAGGAAATGTACATTGACTATAAATCTGATATCAGAGAAGCATTATCTGTGTTAAAGGCTCAAGCAAGTACTTTAGAAACGCTATCTAACATAACTTCAAAGGTTGAAAATAATGTAAAATTACCTAAAATAAGCATCCCTACTTTTTCGGGATCATATGCAAAATGGATAACTTTTAGGGATTTATATGTATCGTTGATTCATAACAATTCTTCTATAGACGATGTGCAGAAGATGCACTATTTGAAGGGGCATCTTTCAGGAGAAGCTGAACAGCTTCTCAGGCATGTACCTATAACGTCAGCTAATTATCAAGAATCGTGGGCAACCCTTAACAGTCGTTACAATAATAAGAAATATTTAGCAAATTGTCTATTGAAGCGTTTTATGAATCAACCAAGTATCGGCAACGAGTCGTGTAGTGCAATCAAAAATATGTTAGACGTTACCAATGACACGCTACATGGCTTAAAAAATTTGGGAATAAATGTGGATTCATGGGATACGATTATCATATATGTGATTGGTTCAAAATTGGATTCTGAATCGCGAAAATGTTGGGAATCTAAAATCAGTACATCGGAAGAACTACCAACCTTGAACCAATTACGAATATATCTCGAAACGCGATTTAGGTCACTTGAATTTATGGATTGTAAGCAAAGGAGCAAACCCAATGTTTCGACCCAAAAACCAAAAGTCATGCACTCCATGGCGACCAGTGCCGATGCTGTGGCCAAACTTAACTGTCCGTACTGCACAAATGACCATAAAATAGCAAACTGTAAGGTATTTGGTACAGTCGATTATGATACTCGACATAATTTTGTAAAAAATAATGGTCTTTGCTTCAATTGCTTGGGTCGTAACCACTCTGCTAATACATGTCGTTTATTTACTAGATGTCGCATTTGCAAACATAAGCACCACTCATTGCTTCACCCAAAGTCAACGTCAGAATCACAAAATTCTGTTTTGCCCAAGCCAGATTTGTCAGTTGAAGTCAAATCAACACCGTCAAATGTCAGAACCTCGCCAGAGAGGCCTGAACCGACTTTGAATATCACAGCGCATTTCTCGAAGAAAGCAGCGCCTAATCAGATCCTATTAGCAACCGCACTTATCGAAGCCAAGGCAAGGAACGGTCATGTTCACCTTCTCCGAGCTCTGCTTGACCAGGGTTCGCAAGCTTCGTTTGTTACGGAATCAGCGGTGCAGCTACTTGGCCTTAAGAAGATACCAAGTAAAAGTAACATATCAGGAGTAGGCGGCGATAACAGCCTTTTGGCTTCTAGGTACATCGTTATGATGAAAATTCAATCGCGTCACGATTCCAGATTCCAAATACAGGTACGTGCACATGTTTTAGGTGCTATAACTAGTCTTCTGCCTTCCAAGAAGCTAGCTAACGTTAACTGGCCAGAATTAGCGGACATCGCTCTGGCCGATCCTCAATACCACAGTCCGAGTAAAATAGATGTTTTGCTAGGCGCAGATGTTTACGGTCAGGTTATAAGAGAAGGATTACTAAAGGGACCTAATGGTACTCCAATTGCTCAATGCACTGCCTTGGGATGGATATTATCTGGTCCTACGCATCTATTTGATGATGACCACCATCCTTCATCACATTGTCACCATAATACCATCGTTAGCATGCACTCTCAAGCTGATGATAATAAACTGCTACAGAGATTTTGGCAAATTGAATCCGATTTGTTTGAAGACAAGATTCTCAATCAGGAAGAGCAATGTTGTGAAGAATTTTACAGTCAAACGACTCAGCGAGACTCAACAGGTCGGTACATAGTAAGACTGCCTTTCCGAGAAGACGATCCTCGGTGTAAATATGGGAACTCGAGAGATATTGCAAGCAAGCGATTTAATCTTCTTGAAAAACGTTTCAAGAAGGATCCAGAATTTAAGGCAAGGTATTCCGAAGTGATACGTGAATACTTGGACCTTGGACACATGCAACGTATAACTGACAGTGATCTCAATAAAGCGGACTCTGTTTATTTACCCCATCATGCCGTTATACGCGAGGATAAAACCACTACGAAGGTCAGAGTAGTGTTTGACGCTTCATGCAAGGGAACAAACGGAGTATCTCTTAACGATACATTGATGGTCGGCCCCACCCTTCAGCAAGATTTACGTCATATCATCCTACGGTGGCGTATACACCCAATATGTCTTAGTGCAGACATTTTAAAAATGTACCGACAAATCGTCGTCGCAGATCATGATGCAGACTTCCAAAGGCTAGTTTGGAGAGATGATCCGGAGTCCAAAATTAAAGAATACAAGTTGATGAGGGTTACATTTGGCACAGCTGCTGCTCCGTACCTAGCGGTTAAGACTCTGCATCAGGTCGCAATCGACGAAGGCAAACATTACCCCGACGTAGCTGAAAGGATTAAAACAGACTTCTATGTGGATGACCTTTTAACTGGATGTCAAACAGTAGAAGAAGGAAAGGACATTTATAAAAAAATAAAAAAAATATTGAGAAGGGGAGGTTTTGAATTGCAGAAATGGGTAACAAATAACAAGGAGTTAGCAGAAGTAGTAATGAATACAGACGGAAATAAAAAGGGGATGGTTGATATAAAGATGGATGAAGTGGTGAAAGTGTTGGGACTATTCTGGCACAAGGAATCTGATGCTTTTCAATACTCTGTGCAACTTCCTGTGTTGAATCATCCTATCACCAAGAGGAAGGTAGTATCCAGCATATCGCGTCTGTTCGATCCTTTGGGATGGCTAGCCCCTTGCATCATCATAGCCAAGATAATTATTCAGAAGTTGTGGTTGACTGGAATAGACTGGGACGATAAATTACCGGACGAGTTACTCAAAGAATGGCTTTCCTACCAATCTAGTCTAATAAACATTCGTGAGGTTAGTATTCCAAGGTGGCTTGAAACTAAAGCCGATGATACTTGCATGGAACTTCAAGGGTTTTGTGACGCATCTAACAGTGCATACGCTGCCGTAGTTTACCTGAGAGCAATTGACGTTGAAGGAAAGGTACACGTTAATCTAGTTACGGCAAAAACTAAAGTGGCTCCAACTATGCAAGTTTCCATTCCTCGTCTTGAACTCATGGGAGCAGTTCTTTTAGCTAAGTTAGTAACAGATGTAGCTAACATGTTAGGCATTGACCGTAGCAACATACACGGCTGGACTGACTCCACTGTGGTGCTGGCGTGGCTCAGCAGTCATCCCAGTCGCTGGACAACATTCATCGGTAATAGAACGTCAGATATTCTATCAAGAATGGATAACACCCACTGGGCACACGTCCAATCTGCCCAAAATCCTGCAGATATCGCCTCCAGAGGCTGTACACCTTTGGAACTCGCTGAAAATAGCCTGTGGCTGCAGGGTCCATCGTGGCTAAAGGACATCAATATTGCCTATCAAAGACCTAAATCCATTTCGACCGACTTAGAACAAAGAAAAATAAGGGTGCACGTAGTTAATGATAGTGGATCAGCTACTGATTTTCCTCTATGGACGAAATACTCAACATTGCAAAGGCTTGTACGTGTTGTGGCCTATTGTCGCAGATTCTTAAGGTACAAAAGAAATCTTAAGTTCGAAGCTTATCTTACAAGCAATGAACTTAAGGACTCTTTAGATGTTTGCGTAAGACAATGTCAACTCATGGAACTGGGAGATTCCAAGAAAAAACTGAAGCCATTGAGCCCTTTTCATGACGACAAAGGAATAATGCGAGTAGGAGGAAGAATTCAGAACGCAAATCTTCCCACAAATACCAAGCATCCTATTATTCTTCCTCACAAGAGTCACTTCACCAATTTGGTTATAGAAGAGGCCCACCGGAAGACATTACACGGAGGCCCAACTCTGATGCTGAACCATTTACGTACAAATTATTGGGTGCTATCTGCCAAGAGCCTTGTTAAGATGCATGTACGTAAGTGTGTTATTTGTGTTCGTCATGCAGCATTGACAAAAACTCAGTTTATGGGCCAGTTACCTACGAGCAGAGTCACACCAGCTAGACCATTTCTTCACAGTGGTGTTGATTTTGCAGGTCCCATCAATATCCGAGTGGCTAAAGGAAGAGGAAATAAGTCATACAAGGGATATATAAATCTTTTTGTATGTATGGCAACCAAAGCCATACATTTAGAGGTTGTAAGCGATCTCACTGCTGAAAGTTTCATAGCAAGCTTTAAGCGATTCGTAGCTCGAAGAGGTCACGTGGCTGAGGTATGGAGCGACAACGGAACGAATTTTGTAGGCGCGTCCAAGGAACTTCTTAAGCTCGTCACCGCTGAACAATCATTAGTTGCTATTGAAATTCGTGAGTGGTTGAGCAACAATAGCGTTTCATGGCATTTCATTCCTGCGCATGCTCCAAACTTTGGAGGACTATGGGAAGCAGGCGTAAAGGCCATGAAATTTCACCTAAAACGAGTTATAGGCGACTCCACACTGACATACGAAGAGCTGTCCACGGTTCTGACACAAGTTGAGGCGTGTCTAAACTCAAGGCCCTTGTCAATGTTACCAGATAATCATAAGGACCTTGCACCGCTGACTCCGGGACATTTTCTCGTCGGCGAACCTCTGGTCATTGTTTCTGAGCGGAACTATGAGCAGAGTAACATTGGCACTCTGAGACGTTGGCAATTTACTCAAAGAATGGTACAGCATTTTTGGCGTAGGTGGTCCAATGAGTATTTGGTGAATTGTTTGCAAAGATATAAATGGTCAAAAATAATTCCAGAACCAGAAATAGGAGATGTAGTTTTGGTTAAGGAGGACAACCTCCCCCCAGCTCGCTGGTTGTTAGGAAGAGTGGTTGCAAAGCATCCTGGTGCTGACCAGATTACGCGAGTTGTAACCTTGAAGTGTGGTCAATCCTTATTAAAAAGACCAACCTCAAAATTATGCATTTTGCCAGTTACATGTTAAGTAACTGGGTTACCTGTTTAATTATAATTAATATTTAAGTTTACTTTGTAATTTTTGCCAAACTTAGGCTAAGGATTTTAAATTATTTTTCTTTTTTTTTAATTTTCAATGAACAGTATATGTGTAATTAAGCCTATTGCCTAAATTGTTTTTTGCATGGTGGGCGGTAATGTAAAGAACGTTTGATAACATTCTTGGTGGGCGGAATGTTGAATGCAAGAAATATATATGGCTTCTTAAACTTGATGAATGTTTCACGTATACCCATATTCGCGCTAGATGGCGCTTATTAAATTGTAACAATCGTAAATCACGTAGTCATTTACCATTTGTGAAATGTATACCTAAGCGGCATATTGCAATAAATTCACTTCAATCAGGCACTAGGGAATTTTATTTATAAAATCATAGTTGTCTTCGATATCTGGTTTGGACATGTTCATTTCTAGCTCTAATTTTGGGGCATTTTGTCATGGTAGCCACGCTTGGTAGGCAGGTTGGCAACTGACGCTGCTGCCCATTTTCTGGTTTGCATTCTCCGTCTGTCGACTTTTACGACACCCTTTTACGACATCATTGGTTACGATAGCACGGATGATACTAAGCAAAATGGCGCCATAGCCTATGTTGCAGTCTAATGGTAGCAAGTATGTCACAGACGAAAACTAGTGTCTAGCTGAGCATACTCAGAATTTTATTCGCCTCCAGACATATCCTATTACATATAAAAAGATATTTAAATTTAAAACAATAGAGAAACTTACTTCCAATATGTCTTTTATGTAACTGATTGCCCTCGACCATGACCCCAGTTTTACTTTTTCGATTTGCCACGGGTATGTACCTGGTTAAACAAAATTACTGTGCAAAAAATCTGACACCGTTATTTATACCGCTTATAACACAATTATTGCTAATTCTCTATCCAAGCGCCTCTATGCCTTCCGTAAATATTATAAAGAATCGTTCGTAATAACCCCATGATCTTCATGTCCTCAACACCTAAAATGTAATTTCTAATATTATATACCGCATTTGTAACTGAATACAATATTTGTAAATACATATGTGTGGTGGCGGCTCGTTAAAAGAATACTACCACTCCATCTCATCCAATGGA
>DWUL01000050.1:0-12679 GCA_018249735.1 Luehdorfia japonica | reverse complement strand
GGTAGGTACCGCCCCAGGGCCAGTTATTCTGCAGTAGTGTCCAAATATTACTGTGTTTCGGTTTGAAGAGCACTGTGAGCTAGCGTAATCACTGGGCATATGAGACCTAAGAACTAATATAATGGGCGCAGTGTTTTGTCACACAGAAATGTTCTGGGTGACATAGCATTTGGTGTGGGTAGACGTTACACTTTGCATCAGGTGAACGTTTTGATCGTTTCATCACTCTATCTAATAAAAAAAATATCACATGCAATATTCTATAAAGTTATTAGAGAATGAGGCGTCCTTATATGCAAGATAGCATTCAAGATATAAGACCTACTTGGTATCTTCCTGGGCTTTCAGTTTCAATAATTATAATGAAAATGAATCCTTTTAACAATTATTTATTAAACAAAATACTTTGATAGTTTTTTGTACACCACTAATATTAATTTATTTATTCTTCATATTTACATAATATGCGATGATGAGTACAAAAGCTATTACATAGTTTTCAAATAATAGACTCTTCACAATTGAAATATCATAGATGAATATACAATCAAAACAACGTTGAAAATACTGCTAGTTTAATATACCAGACCTGTTTTCCAGTTGACCAATTTAACAGCATATTGGATAGTTCATCTTGTAACTCTCATACGTGGGGATTGCCATAGTTGCCACGCTTGGCAGGCGAGTTGGCAACTGCAGTTTGTTTATTTTAATGTTCCAGGAAGATGATGCTACCCATCTCCTGTTTTTAATTTGCCCTCCCTTTTGCGACTTTTACGACACCCACGGGACGAGATAGGCTAATAGATTCTCTTAAGGCGCCACCACACGGCGGGGCGCTTGCAGCATTCGGGAAACGTCACATTTACTCGTCGAGTATACCTCAATGTGGCAAAACGAAAGACTTTAACATGTGATGACATACGGAACAGAGACGTGGTCGTTCAAACCGCATGAGGAAGTCTCAGTCGCTGAGCGAGCTATGGAAAGGGCTGTGCTCGGAGTTTTTTTGCGAGATAAAATCCGTATCAATGATATCCGCAGCAGAACTAGAGTAATCGTATAAACTTAAGGATTAGCAAGTTGAAGTGGCAATAGGACGGCCATTTAGCTCGTAGAACCAATAACCGTTGAGGATGAATGGTTCTGAAGTGGCAACCTCGTACCGGCAAAACGCAGTGTAGGGCAACCACACACTAGATGAAGCGGCGAACTGCACGGTTTTGCGGGAAGTCGATAGATACAGAAACCTCAGGACCGTGATTTGTGGCAATCTATGGGTGAGGTCTACGTATAACAACTGACTAAGACGGGCTGAAATGATGATGATGATGGATATTCCATTTTTGTGTTCTAAGATTTGTTAATGTACAATGTTACGAACAAAATTGTGATGTTTGTATAGGATCATTCATCATCATACGATTTAATAACTCACTTCTAACAGTATGTCATCGATTTGTCTCAGAACTAAATATTCTATAAATATCGTTGAGAATTCGCAGACAACTTATCATTGTTATTTTTAGGTTTCGTGTACAATTATTTCATTAATTTATTAAAACAGGTAATGTTAATTATGTATGGTAATTAAGGTTATAAATAAGGTTATGGCTACAGATAGTTGAAAAACTGATAATATAATTTCCAGGAGGGTATAGCAGTACTAATCAAGTCCGAGGAGGCAACGGTTCTTTTAGAACAGAAGATAATGGAGTTCGGTCAAGAGGTAGAAGTCCAAGCATTGCTTAAAGAACTAATCTTGATGAAAGCACGTATAACCAAGTTGCTAGCTCAAGCACGTCAAGGTCTTCAAACCATCAAGGTAAGAAAGGTAATTGTTAAAAATCTACAATCTCTTTTTTACATATTAATCTGTTAGCTATGTTATTAAAAGTAACTTTAAACTTTCAGGACTCTAAAATCGAACTAGAAAATCAATCTAAACAATTAGAGGAACAGAAAGAACGAATAGTGAAAATTGATTGTTGGATTGACGCAATTAATACCGAACTAAAAGAATCAATTAAACAAACAGACGTACTTACTGAAGAAGATATTATAAGATACATTGAAATTTATGAGAGGTACATCAGAGAATACGAAGAATATGAAATTATTCTGAGATCTATATGTGTGATAAGTCAAGGTGATGAATCTAGTCAATACATGCAAACCAAACAAAATGCGTTGAGAAAGACATTGGAGGAATCTAGAAATCTAGTCATTTCTGAAATAGAAAGATTAAGACAAATATTGATGAACATTAAGTTTACACCTGAAGTTGTTGATGAAGAAATTACTCAAACTGATAGAACAATAGATTCTACTTCAATGCCGGAAGAGGTAGCATCTTCAAGGGAGATTGATCTTGTGGGACAAACTCTGAAACAAAAATCGACTAATCCCTCAATTGCTCCAGATAGCGACAATAGCCCAGAAACTGAAAAGCAAATAATAGCAGACACAAAAGTCGAAGAAACTCGAATACCTAAAATAAAGGAAGGAAAGACTACTATAGAAACAGAAACGCAGACAGGAAAAAGCCTAAAGTCCGATGCTCCATCATTACATGATAAATCTGTTACCTGTCAGCCAGATATTTTAGAAACACACGATGTGTCCATAACGTGTGCACCACCACAAGAAGTAGAAGTCCAAACAAGTGAACCAAAATCACTAGAAGGAGAATTACTAGAAAATATTCAAGTAAGACAGACAGTTTCTGATGGCCATGAAACTATTATAATATCTAGTCGACCTGTAGTCAGACAACAACGAGTTGATGAGAGTTCACTGCTAGTTGATGCTGATTATAAAGAGGATAATGCACTTAAAAACACTCACCTCAATATAACGCACAGTTTACCTCAAACGTTTGAGACTATAATGGTGGAACCTGATGAAACAACAACCGAAGTTGTAGTAGATGCTGATGGCACTAAGCGGATTATTGTAAAGAAGGTAAGAAAAACGTTTGTTACAAGGCAGCAAACTGTACAAACTCAGCATCATAGTTCTCATGTATTAGCTGAAGGTGTTCCGCAAGAACAGACATTCCAGCAACTAACTTTAAGAGAAGATAAGGCATCTGCTTCAACTACTTTAGACGATGGTGGAATAGAAAACGTTGAATATCATACATTTGGTGGTCAAGTTATAACAGGACTTCCAGGCAGGGAAATGACTGTCCAAGAATTTACATCTAAACCTGATATGGTCATAAGCATCGAAAAAGGTATGAGTCCTGAACAAATTCTAGAAATTGCTGAAGGAGAATCACAACCACATGTTCAGGCTTCATCGTCTAGTATAACAGCAGTCGTTGAACAAGTTACTAAGAGGATAATTAAAACTAGACGACGAATTATTCGTCGCGTGGTTATAATTGATGGTAAAGAACATGTGACCGAAGAGGTAATTGAGGAACCGGATAATATTGAAATATTTGATGAACAAGTACCTAGGGTATCAATAAATGTTAAAGGTAGTATACCTGATGAAAAATGTGATTCAGATGAAAACCGTAATCCACCTATCTGTGATCCAAGAGAAGATAAAAATTTGCAGCATAGTAAAGAAGATAGCACAAGTAAAAGTAAAAGGGCAGGTAAATCAGAAGATTTTTCTGTAGAATCCATGACATTAAATGTTCAAAACAAAAATAATGACCTTAGAGGTACCACTCAAGAACAAGAAGAAACAATATGTGGGTCATTGGATCAAGAAACTGTACCCAGTGCAACGTGTATTGAAACTAAATACATTGTTCCGGAAGTAGAACTATGTACACTTGAGCAGCTGGATCCTCAAAATAGGAAAGATGTATTGCTAACTGGAGATAAAGTAACAAAATTTGAAACATCGTCCTCTCATTTTGCTTCGGTAACTCAAAAGGTAACTAGAAAAATTAGAAGAACTAAGAAACGAATTATTAAACGCATACAAATAATTGACGGTAAAGAACACGTGACTGAAGAAGTTATCGAAGAACCCGATGATTTTGAAATTATAGAAGATGAACCTGAAGCAATTCATTCAATTCTTAATCAAGGTACTAATACGAAAAAAATTAAAATTATTAAGCAAGTACAAGTAACGGACGGCAAAGAGTTCGTTACAGAAAAAATTATTGAAGAAGACGATGAAGATTCGGATATTTCTCAACCACAGGCTACAGCTATTATTGTTGAGACAAGTGATACACACAGAGATCCAGAACTAAGTGAACTAGAAGGCCCTAATATTACTGTTAAAAAGAAAGAAAACCGTGAACCAGAAAACATTATTGAATTAACGAAAAGTTTAATTATTAGTGAAATCGAGCATGATGTACATTCAAAAAAATTAACTAACAAGCCTGTTGAACAAATTGTAAAATTCGAGACTAGCAATACAGTAGGTGAAGCGTCGACAATTTCAATAATGGAAAGGGATGAACATATTATTAACAAAGACTTGCAAGTCTTTGCACCTGAGACCATAACTACACTTTCGCAAAAACATACACAACCTGGAACGAATGAGACAACAGGAGTGACATCATCTCATAAATTTACTTCAAAAACAAACAAAGATGATTGTGTTACACTTAATAAAGAAGACTCTACTTTTAGAAATCTCATTGCAGAATTATCTGAATCTGAACTAGACCACTGTCAGAAAACACCAGTGGTCGATGTGGATAGTAAACCTTTTATAGAAAATGAAAAAGTTAATAAAACTTATTCACATATTTCTTCTGAGCTTAACGTGACCCAACCAGAGGACTCATCTCAAGAGACCCCAATAGGTATCGAAGAAGATAAAGCTACTCCTATCTGTTCAGAAGATATGGATACTACCACAAATAAAACGACTACCACAATCACTAAGTCTAGGAAACGTATTATAAAACATATTCAAATTATTGACGGCAAGGAACACATCACTGAACAAATTATAGACGAGCCTGAAGAAGTTGAAACATTTGTAACTGAACCTATCACATATACAATACAAAAAGAAGGAGTAAAAACAAAACGCTTAAAAATAACAAGAATTATAGAAATAATCGACGGCAAGGAACATATAACCGAAAAAATATTGGAAGATCCAAATAGTGAATATATTCCTGCTTCAACTATAAAAGCTGAAATTGACGTTGAAATTAGTCAGCCAGCAAAGCCAAAGTTAGAACCTAATACTGAGACTAAATTTCCAGAAGATTCACCACAAAGACACTTTGAAGAAACATTTACCACAAATTCGCAGACAGGGTTTTCTTCCGTCGACATCGCAAAAGGATTTATTGACCATGAAATAGACCATTCAGTAATATCACATGAATTGTCAATCCCCATTAAGCTAACAGAAACAGTAAAACCGCAGACACATTCAAATAACAAAATTATTGATCAACTTGAAATAATTCCTGATAGCACTAACGTCGAATCTAATCTTAGGATTGAAGAAGACGCACGGAAGACACTTGAACACAGTATCACTTCAACAATTCAACCGTGTGCTGATACACAAAAAACCGCTCTTATTAGTATAACCGATAACTTAATAAGCAGTAAAAATGATGCGAAATTATTATACACCAGCGCAGAAATATCGGAAGAAGACATAGGTAATGAAATGAAAGACATCAAAGTTAAATCTTTTGAAAATGAAAATACTACAGAAATAAGTGATAAAAAGTCTTCCGAAAATATCATGTGTAGTGACGAACCTATATTTTTAGGAAAAACTATAGAATCACATTCTCCATTCGATGAAATTGCGTTTATTACTAAAAATGAAGGTGAATTGCAAAAAACATCTTTGATCGATGTTACTAAAACTTTGCTCTGTAGTGAAATTACTCCTGCTATTATGCCTGATACACGTAAAAGTGATCAACAAAAAACAATTTCCAATTTGGAAGAATCTTTTCCTGATACGTCAGTACAAATAACTACTGACCAATTGGATCTTTCTATCAGCGAAGACAATCTTCGAAATGCTATGAAAACGTCTTATGTCCCAACAGCTGCTACAGAAGATATTTCTATCTTCGATGTTACTAAAGCTTTCATTGTCAAAGAATCTGAACCAGACATCTCCGGAAACGTAACGAAATTAAAAAATTATATGTCAGAGCCTGTTGTAACTGACGTTACTTATAACATAACTGACACAAAACATAAAATAAAAGAGGTAGGGGAGATTGAAAAAAAAGATATTATTTTACCGCCTTCTGATATACAATTAGATAAATCAGATTTATTAAACAAATTTGAAACACAAAATGAAAAATCACACTCTAAAGTAGTGGTTTCACACGAAAAATCAGAACAAGTTGTGAAAGTTGAAAAAGAAGTAGTTCCTCATGAAATAACACAAATGAAAATAGAAATTATAGATCATCCAACAGAACATGAATCAAAAATTGTAGGTGTACCTGGAACTGAAATAGAGTTGCTCAAACCGAAAGAGATAGAAATAACCGATACAGATGTAACTAAAAATGTATTTTATAGTCAGGGAGATGAGTTAATAAGTGAAACGTCAGTGAAAGAAACAGAACGAGAAAATCCTCCAATTGAATTTGAAATTCTTACTGGTACAGAAGCAATGAAGTCTAGTCCTGTATATGAACCAATTGTTGATCCTTATGTTAATATTTCTCAGAGTGTACATACATTGACACATACAATTCAAGAGCAGGATAAGAAGACAACGGGCCTTAAAAAAGTCAAAGAACTAGAATTAACTGACGACAAAGATCTCTCTAACATCACAGAACAAATAATTAAAACAGCCGATACTTACTATCATCCTGAATCGACAGATACTGATGAAGTTTTAATCAATAATCTCAAGTCCGGACTTTTAAATGCTCCATCTGAACAATTAGATACTAAGAAAGATAGGTCTATTATTCAAGTCAATGAAGAATTTATACGTGATGAATCTGGTCACGTATCTCAATTAGTTACTAAACCAGAGCAACATTTGAAACAGAACGAACAAATAGAAGTCATACCTAAAGAGGCCAACAAAATTGAAACAGATGCTTCAATAACAGTGACAGTAGAACATATTACGCAAGAAAAATCATTTGATAAAGAACCAACAATTGGGCACATGATTGTAGATACAGCAATGACACAGTCATCTGTTGATGTTAAACAAATTCACACAGAATCTGTCTTTTCTGAGTTTGATACAGCTATCCAGCCAGCAACACCGGAAGTGTCTTACATCACGCAATTCGTGCCACAAATTGCAACAACAATTTCTAATGAAACTTTAGGACAATCAGTTCAACCTATGCCTGTTACCAAACATGTAGTTACTACTTTTATTGAACTAGAACAGCATGACACTTATATACGTGATAAGATGCTACCACATGATCAAAGTGAAGGATTACAAAATACTGAGACTAACAAAAATCCTCAAACAGTCGACATTTCCATGTCAATATCAAAGACTGATAACACAACCACCACTGTACCAAATATACATCTGGATCTAAAGCTTGAAAACTTTGAATCTCGGGTTCCTGCTGTCGTTAAAAAAGACTTGGATATGAATCTGCCAGCAGACGTCAAAATTATGAGTGAATCAATCAAAAAAGAACCTATAAACAAAACGCCGCTAACAGAAGCCGTCACTGGTGCCTCTTATGAAGTATTAACACACGAAGAAGTAGAAATTGCCGGAAAAAAAACGAAAAAGAACAAGAAACAAAAGCGTATATCAGACTGTAGTGACTCTTTAGAAACTGAAGCTCCCTCGGAAACGGACAAAACACTTAACGCCACAGAAAGTTCGTCATTGAGTCATTATGTCGAGCTGCCAGTCTCGCATCTGACTGAGTCTCCTAAACCAACTAAAAATGTATTACAACAAAATATTTTACAGGAACGCGAATCTGAAACATCTCCCATTGAATCGGAATCAATTGCCGAAGAAAAAGGATATGAACCTGAAGATATTTCTTTATGTCCTACTCCAACGCCTGGTAAAAAGAAACGTCATAAAAAACGCAAACCACAGGGCTTAAGTGAAGATACGACGTATCCTAAGCGAAGCGTCACAGAGGATGAAACACAAGCATCTACGTCAATTGATACCGATGATGTTCTAAAAACAATTAATGACACTACAAAAACGAAAGAATTGGAGTATAACCCTGTAGCAAAACCTGAATTAAGAGAGGTAATAAGTAGTGAAATTATTTCTGATTCTCCACAAGCCGAGTCATGTCACACTATCAGCGAAGCTTCTGATGTAAGTACTGTTAAAATAGTAGAAGAGCGTGTTGCTTGTAACAGAGAAACAGTTCATCGACATATATTAACAACTGTAACATATCCAGTACCAATTGTTGAAGAAATTCTGACCCACGAATATTCAATGCAAACATCGCCTGAAATTATTACTGAACCAACGGTATCAGACACCGAAAATAATATTAAAGTTTCTGAAACAGAAACTGCTGATAGTGAACTACAAACTTCTCCAACTCCACTTGTCGCAGCTTTTGTACAAACATCGCCAAAAGAAGATAAAGAAGTCCATACACAAACAGTTGCAGATTATGATGAATCCAATAAAGTAGAAGTATTAGACTCACAAGTACAGACAACCAGGCTTAGCACACCGGATTTAATTTTGCAGTCAGAAGCTATGACTCAAGTTGGTCCACATGATATCAACAATCTTGAAGAGAAATTTTCACAGACATCTTCACCTGTAACTGAAGTACAAAAAGATGGAGATGAATCGGGAAAACCAATAGTGGATATGGAGTCTTGTGAAATACAAACATCACCAGTCCCACAAATACAACAAGGCGAGAAAAGCACTGAAATAATTATTGAAACTAAGGACACTGATATCCAAACTATAAAACAAGAAAGTGTTGACCAGGAAACATCGACTTCTCCGATAAGAGTGAAGAATTTAACAGAAATTAGTGTTCAGACGCCAGATGTAGCATATGTTAATGTTTTCACTCAGTCTGAAGAAATAGAGCCAAAAATTTTAGAACAAGTTAAACCAGACGCGGAAACCGATCATAAATTGCCGCAGCTTGAAGTTGAGAAAATTCAAATTGTTACACTAGATAACTCGCAACAAACATCTCCAAGGTTAGTGGAATCTATCGGTGCTGAAATCTGTCCTCAGATTTTACCTCAAAGTGTCAAAATTGATAACATTCAACAGACCTCACCTAGACTAACTGCTGAAGACTTAAGTCCGGGGCCCGAAAAGGTTGAAAAAGAAATTGTTTCTGCAGATAAAATCCAGCAAACATCACCGAGAACTTATCCGGAAAATAATAATTTAGCCGTAAATAAAGAAGTAAGTGTTGTAGACAGTATGCAGCAGACATCCCCACGTATATGGTCTGAAGATTCTATATCCACTTCTACAGACGAGCCTTATGAAATACACCTCAGAGCACAAGTGTCTATTCCTCAAGTTACGGATGATTTCATCAACAATGAGCGCCAAATTCCAGATTCTCCTCAATCAATCATAGGTGAAAAATTAAAACAAAAGAAAAGGAGATCCAAAAAGAAAGCGGAGTCACCGTTACAGTCTCCTGGTAGTCTTTCAGATCCTATCAATGCTGAACTTGCATTATCAGTCACACCAACTAGTGAAGATATGTCCAGTAGAGAAACTTCGATAGATGAAGGTATATCTCAAATAGCGAGTCCAGTATTACCAGCTCTTCATCAGTTTGTCGTTCAACCAAAGCTAACTTATTCTGACGTTGTACAAAGATCAAAATCAAAATCACCGTCGCCTAGTAAAAGTATTCTTCCGTCACACAAATCACTAAAAGCACGGCTTATTGATTCAGTGGAAAAACGCACACAATCTATCACTGAACCTCAAAAAAACAACCTAGAAGAATTAATGGTGGTAGCCTTAATGGGGCCTTCAATGGAAAATTCCTACGACCTCGTAGTTAATAACGAATTTGATGAATTAAAAAATGCAATCGAATACAAAGATATTAATAAGATAGAAAAAAGCGTTATAATTGTTATCGAAACCATTTCAATTTGGTTAGAAGAAATTCAATACAAAATTCAAATAGAAACTGTGACAGGGACACAAGTAACTGACAAAACTGAACGCCTTAAGGGCCTGCAAAACTATGTCCGCAATCTCAAAGAAATAATGTATGTTACGGAGTTAAATGAAGAAATAATCACTTTAATCGAGACGTTGACACGTCAAGTGGAAGCCGTTGATCATTTAAGTAATGAGAGTTCGGTAAAAGTAAAAGAAGTGGAAAAAGAATGGAACAAATTTTTGGAGGACACAGACAATTTGTGTCAATCTATCGAAAAGGTTAAATCGCGATTAGATGACATGATCATATTGGAATTATCAGTTCAACAAAAACTTGATGAACTCGACAAAGTCGAGGCTGAGAACATCGACAACACCGATATTGTTCGGAAGATGTTCCGAAGGTTCCGTAGTATCGTTGAAGCAAATCCAAAGAGAGAATGTCCGTCGAAGTTGTACTCTTGCGACGAAGACACAAAACAAATAGAAAACTCGGTCAACACAGAAAGAGATCGCCTTATGCAATTGATGTCATTGGCTGAGGAGTATGAGCAAACGTTACAAGATTTTGGTCAAATAACAGAAGTAGCGGAAGCTTTATTGGACGGAAAAATTATTGTTTCCAATTTAGATCATCTCCATGAAGAAATCCAGAAGCACAGAAAATTCTTTGTCAATTTGAGCCATTGCAGAGCTATTCTTGAATCTTTAGAAGATAATTTGGATATTGAAACTAGAGCTAAATTTTCATCACTTCACAACTCCCTTCACGATAGAGCTACAAAAATAATAGACAGAGCCGCAGGGCGGGCTCAACAAATGACCTTAGCAGCTTCAAGGTGGAGTATATTAGATAATGGCATGAAAGAGGAACAACAGTGGCTCCGAGTCGCTCATCAAAGAATTCCTGATCTTACAAATGTAACATCTATTGATCATGAGCAATACATAAACCTCTATCAGTCGATTAGCTTAGATGTTTCTCACCATTACGCAAAAATGTTACGTCTTTTATCTATTACCGAAAGTTTACAAAACTTGATAGTTTGCTCTGGATTAGAATCTGAGTGTTCCATAGCGCTTGATACATTATTAACTCTTCAAGACAATATCGACTCAAGATTAACGAGGTTGAGGGCTTTCAAAGAAAACTGGATGACATATGAACATGTTGTTGACAGAGTTGAAAATTGGATGAAACTAGCCAACCGAGAATTGGAGAATATAACACCAGAAAATATAACAACAACTGCTAATTTACGGCGATTTTGGGAATTGAAGGCTCAGCATGAAGTGCATCACAACCTTAAAAATGAATCAGGAGTTCAGTTTGAAAAGGCTCTAGAAATACTGCCAATATCAGACGAAATGGTTCAACGTCAATTCTTCTTGAAAATTGAAGATAAGTGGCGTAATTTGGCCTCGAAGATTGGCGATTTACACGCTACTGCTATCCAGAATATATCAGATCGTGGTGTGTCTTCCGGCGAAAAATTGCACATTCTAGAAGAAGAAATAAGAGAATTGCGAGCATCATTAGACAGTTTGAAGGGCGTTATTAAAAGCGAGGACGAACTAAATTTGTATATAGAAAGATTACAGGTAATGACTGGACGCATAGACAGAATACAAAATGAGCTCGGAAGATTGAGCCTTCTACCAACAGCGGAATCTGAACGCTTAGGAGCTCTTTTAGGTCAATCAGGGATATTAGATGATCAAATAGCGGAAGAACTAGAGCGAAGCTTGATTTTAAAGGAGAAAATAGTGCAAGTGCAAGCGGGGATAGTCCGATGTCAGAAGAACCAGCGCCGCGCACGACTGACATTAGAGGAATGTGAATCAGCAGAACGTCTCGGCAGTGACGTTGTTGAACGAGCATCTGAAACCTGTCATAGATTGTTAGAAGACTTGGCAACGCAGTGGCGAGATATTTTATCTCTAAGACAAGCGCTCCACACTCTTCCGATAAGCCTTCGAGTTTGTGTGTCACCTACAGGCGTAGAAAGAGAAATCTCAGCTTTGCAGGTGTGTTTCTGATGTTGTTTTCAATAGCTTCTAGAAGCGATTTTATATACAATTGTTGTCACATGCATTACTTAATACGTTTTGTTTTAAGATTTTTCGTTCTCACAGGAAACTCACGCCGAAATCGAAGCAGCTTGCAATGACCTCGGCGCCCGACTTCGGGCAAAGGTTCAGTTGTGGCGGCGATTTGAAAGGCAGTTGGAACTGGTTCAAGGCGCGGTCAGGGAAGCCGATTACATGGTGGAGCTGTTAACCGTCCAAGGACAAGTCGACTACGATCGTCTACTTAAGGCTACGGAAAAACTTGAGGTGATCTTGTAATACTAAACATTGTACCATTAGCGAATACTTCTGGAGCGTCACTGTGTAAAGTTTAATTTATTTAGCCAATTCATTATTTACAATTATTCATTTGTTATCATGCACGATTTTCAAAATGACAGTTATCGTGGATATGTCCGAATCTGTGTAGGTGTACTGTGTTTTTTTTACCGTATCTCTAACACAACATCTGAACATTTCTCAAATTGCGATGGTATGAGTTTACAAAATACAGTACAGTACAGTACAGTACAGTAAATAC